>PVLC010027820.1:0-22954 GCA_004027655.1 Graphiurus murinus
AAACTTAAAGCCTTGGATCCTACCTCCTGTATCTGGAGCCATATATCTAAAGCTGGATTCCAGACCTCTTCCCACTGATAAATTTCTCAAATGATATTATATGTCCTAGAATAAGGCAGCCATGGCACTAATGAGATTTAGCAGAATTTTTAAAGCCCAGTAGAATCACAAAGTACAGATAGATCATGATAAGCCTCTGTCCTGGCTTATGAAGCCTCTGAAATCGCAGTCATGGGATGAGAAACAAACTCATTTCCCACGGGCACTGGGTATCTGCTTTCCAGTTGTCATTTTGACAGGCGCTATTCAAAATCTGGAAGGGGTGTGGTCATGGCATCTGGAAATCAAAGGTTTCAGCTGTGTCTGCAAATGGGAACCTCAGTTTGTGCAGATACAGTGGACCGCATAAATGATCCTAAACTGATTTGTGAGTGGTAAAATTATTTTAGCCATGGAACCATCTTTCTGCCAGCAACTTAACCAAACATAGTTCAGATCTGTAATGAGGAAATACACAACAAATGCTATGTGCATATAGGTATTTGTCACTCTGAACCTCACTATAATGTATAATTACAATGCACCAATATAAAAAAAAATCACACTTTGCTGACAGCTAAGAGGCTAGTCAATATAATTCTGGAAAGCAATGCTTCAGAAATGACTTCCTACTTCGTAAACCGTATTTGATGTGATTTCTATTAGAGTGATAGACTGAAATATTTTCAAGAAATGACAGATAACATAAGTTTATAATAATAAGCACTAAATTTTCCAAGAACTATTCTTCAGGAACATAAGCTATTTTCCCATGTGTTTGACTTTTCCTAAAATATTTTAGATTGTTGTCTCTAAATTTACTTGATAACACAGTGACACTCCAGCAGGAGAGAAAACAAGTAGAGAAATTCTGAACAGTATTTATAATAAGGGAACAAAGCGATATTAGGATTTTATCTCTGAAGCTATGGAGTTTTACTATTGTAATGTATTATATCACAGTTGGAAAACTTGGTACTATTTCATAATGTTAGATTATATTGAATTTTTATTGCTGATTAATTGCATTAATGCTACAATTTCAAGATATGTTTATTCAAACCTTAGAACTGTGAAGTTCTGCTAATGCACAGGATTATGTTAATTTTTTAACCTTATATGACTCTATCTTTTGACCTGTCCAAGGAGAATCATTTCACAAAGAAATACTTTATACAATAGTATAATTACCAACTGTTATTTAAGATTTATTTATTGTTTATTTATTTATTTATTTATTATTTATTTATTTATCTATCCTCCTGTCTCATCCTCTCAGCTACTAAGATTACAGGTGTGCAACACCACTTCTGGCAGCAGCTGTTACTTATTAAACACACAGAACATTGGTAGGTCCCATGAAGAAAGCAGTAGTAATATGTATCTGGTAGGAAGTTTTCTTTCTTTCTTTTTTTTTTTTTTGTGGTACTGGGGATGGAACTCAGGGGCATTCTACCTCTGAGCTATATCCCCACCCCTATTTTTTATTCTTTATTTTGAAATAGGCTCTCACTAAGTTGTGGAGTGCCTCACTAGGTGGCTGAGGCTGGCCGTGAACCCGGATCCTCGAGTCTTAGCCTCCCAAATGCTGGGATTACAAGCATGCACCACCACGCCCGGCTTTCAGTGGTGTGTAACATACTATTAAATTAGCTGTTAAAAACTTTGAGGACATACATTTTCCATTGTAAGAAATCTGTATGCAAGGTCATAGGAGTGTGACTCTAGGTAATAAACACCTCAGTGACTCAGTTTTATTCTTTGTTCTGTTCTATGAGCCACACTTTGATTTGCAAGCTTGACCCCACAGCATTATATGCCACATTCTCACAAATCATTTTAAGACGAAACATAAAGGAATTTATTATCTGTGTACATTTTTTTGTTGCTCTTGACAAAGAAATCTTTTCCAGAAACCCCGTTCTTTCACAGATTTCCCTGTGTTTCCATTGATTAGAATTGTATGACTACAAGGAAAACTGAGAAAGAATGAACCTGAATTGTCCAGCATCTGGAAGGTACATGGGCACTATCAACAAAGAACCATTGTGTAGTGGGGTTAGGGAGGGGAAGGATAGCACCCAATGATATCTGTCTTATGGATCATTTACAAGAACATCTCAATCCTTCAAATAAACATATTAATGTAAATATTATATCTATCTCCATTTTATACATAAGGCAACCGTATTGCAGTAGAAAGTGATGAGCCATATAGCACAATTTCTGCTTTCTCATGTGTAATAGTATTAGTATTAAAATATCTCAGAATAAAGGGACATTAGTTAGGGTATTTGTATTCACTATATACATACATGCTACATATAGATCTATTTATCTTTCATTTATAATCTATCATATTGGAGCAACCAATATTTATTTTATTTAATTTTTGGTGGTAGTGAGGATTGAACCCAGCAACAATCTGCCTTTGAGCTACATTACCAGCCCTATTTTTATTCTACTGTTTTTTTTTTTAATTTTTTTACTTCGAAACACGATCTTATTAAGTTGCATAGGGCCTCACTAAGTTGCTGAAGCTGGCCATGAACCTGTGATCTTCCTGTCTCAGCTTCCCAAGTACTAAGATTGCAGGTGTGTGCCACCAGGCTTAGCTGCAACCAACTTTAGAGAAAGATAATTATTTAATTCTGTTGAAAAGACACAGTATAAGCTGGAGAGGGAAGTGCTGAGGCAAGAAGAATGGCTACAAGACCATTACAATCAAGTCAACTTTTCATGATCTTTCTTAAATGAGGCCGTAAGGAACTAAGTAAGAGTGGTGGTAACTGAAATTGTAGGAATTGGTGACTCAAAAATGTTTTAGAAGAAAATAAAAAAAACCAAGATTAGAAACAAGTTAGAATAGATTGAAAAAGAAAAACAAAAAAGTTAAAAGTTCTTTTGTAATAGAAAATAATAATTACACAGAAAAGGAGTCATTGATGCAACTGATTAGGAAGGTCAGATGAGTCCTCACCTCACCTGATCTCAAAGAATTCTCTGACATTAAGCTTAACACTAGAAGGTAGCTACACTGCAATTATGCACTTTTTTAGTTGTGAATTAAGATAACTAAGAGTTTAGAAAAATCCAGCTCTGAGAGATCTTCAGCTTTTTCGTTCTTGTTCAGTCCAGCATGATCTGTTTGACAGCAGTCCCGGCCTGCTTCTGCCCAACACTCTCTCTCCCAACCAGTTCTTCTCAATTGTCTCATCCAAGAGTAGCGAGGCTGAAATTGATTCCTCCCAGGACAGAAACCACGCAAGTCCAGAGCCTGAGGCAGAGCTCCGCGCCCCTTGTCAGCTTTCTCCCTTGTGAACAATGATGTATGTCTATTTCCGGGCTTCATTTCCCCGCCCACTCAGTTCTGGCACATAGCCTGTTTCCTGTTTCCCAGTCCTTGCAAAACCGTTCTGCTCTTTGTGTCTTGGACAGTCTGGTTACTAGTCGGTTTGCATAACTACTCTTTCACTTTGAACACCATCCTTTTGTGTACTCTGATTCTGGCTTTACTTCTGGTCTAAAGTCTACCTACTTTAGATCACTTCAAGAATATGAGACATTATCCCCTGAGATGATGACAAATTTCTAGTCTAAGTGCAAATTATGTCCATATTTGTTCCCTTTCACAATGTATTAAATTTTGGGGAATTGTCTCTTTGGCCTTTGTTTAGTTATCTGTGCTTGTGTATCTTTGTGGAGTTGTGTTTAGCTATTGACTTCCTCCCCTTTTCTGAACTCTAAATGAAATACAAAATACAAAATGTAACTGTACTACTCTGCTTGAATCTGGAGAAGACTGGGGGCCAATTTCTCTCTCCCCAATAGTGAATTCTTATACTCTAAGCTATAAAGGGGAATACTATAAAGTCTTGGCTATTTTGAAAATGAATCAAATACGGTCTTTCTGCTTTATTCTACTAATCTGAGCCAATTTATTTTTCAGAAGCACATTATCTTATTTCATTTTTACAGCCACCTTATTCAACTTTCCATTTTTCACACATTCATTCCTACATTCATTTCTTCATTTAGCAAATACTCATTAAGAGTCTATTACTTGTAAGACATTGTTCTAGAAGCTGGACATACAGAATTGAAGACCTCATGGGATAGACACGTAGGCTTTTATTACTCCCAATGACAGATAAAATTATGTGACTTCTGGGAATTGCATAACTTACTCAATTCACATAGTGTATAACAGAAATAAAAGCACAAATGTTGCATCTGAAGTCTTCTTCTATCCTCTTTGTGCTAAGATTTTAATGCAAAGCTTTTCAAATTTGTAATTTATGTTTGCATTACGGTTTGCTCTCCTTTCAAGTAAATTGACCTATCAGATCCTCTTAAGTGGTTGTAAATAGTAGTTCTGTCTTTTGAGACAAATTTATTCAGTAGTTTAGGTTTAACATGATTCTAGATAAAAAGCCATATTTACTTTATATAGCATTGGGTTACAATAATGCTTTAATAACTGATGATAATTCTTTTTCAATAAAGATTGAAGCCAAAATATAGTAGTGATGCACACATATCTGTGTTTACAGAAGCACAATTCACAACAGCCATATCATGGAACCAGCCTAGGTGTCTGTCAACAGATGAGTGGATTACAGCATTATGGGATATTCACACAATGGAATTCTACTCAGCCATAAAGAAGCACAAAATTATATCAATTTCAAGAAAATGGATGGAACTAGAGAATATTGTACTGAGATCAGCCGGTCACCAAAAAATGAAGGTTCATATGTTTTCCCTCATAAGTGGAAGCTGGTAAGAAAATTAAGGTATAAAAGGGAGTTCATACAAAGGCCAAGAAACCCTAGTGGAGTGAGCGAGGGGGTCTAAAGGAGGGAGCCATATGGGGGAGAGAGACCTGGTGAAGGAAACATTTCAACTGACACAATGAGCATACATAGAGCTATCAATGCCTACCTCAATATCATATATGGAGATGAGGGGAGGAGAGCCAGGTGGAGGGGAGCTAAACAAGGGCTGTGTGCATGTCTGTCTGTCTCACCCTGAGCTTCACTAATGATGTATGATTACAATGCACATTACAAAAACATTGAAAAAAATCACTTAAAATATATTATCATTCTCCCATTTCCTATTTATTGAGACAACTAGTTGTTGCATGTTGTTTACTTTATTATTAATTTTTCATTAGTAGCCCTAATTTTTATTACTAATTAAAATTGTATTAATTAAAAATTGGACTGGATGTGGTGGTGCACACTTATAATCCCAGTGGGAGGCTGAGGCAAGAGGATCGCAGTTTCACAGCCAGCCAGCATCAGCTACTTAGTGAAGCCCTCTGCAACTTAGTGAGACCCTGTTTCAAAATAAAGAATAAAAAATAGGGCTGGAGATATAGCTCAGAGGTAGAAGGCCCTGAGTTCAATCCCCAGTACCATAAAAAAAAAAAAAGGCTTGTTATCAGCCTATATCCCTATAGCAACAAATGGCAATATTTTAGTACTTTAATCTAGAGGAGCAGTTCTCCAATGAGAAGAATTCTGCTTCCCAAGAGGTATTTGGCAATGTGTGAATACATTTTGATTGTGCCATTGGCACCTAGTAAGAGGAGGTCAAGGGTATGCCGAGCTGAACAGCTCCCACAGCAAGGAGTTACCAGCCCAAATGTCAATCATACAGGTGGCTGAGGAATCTGTATGTAAGAACATTTTTGAGAAAACTAAATGTCAAAATATTAGATTTTATAAATCAAGTGTTAAAAGAAAGATATTTTGCAAAGTAACAACTACTTTTGTTACTGATAGCTGTTATTTGGTCTTCTGCCAAAACTATTTACACATAATAGTTATATGCTGCTTTTTGTTTATTACAACATCATCAGTGGTGCCACTAATGGAGCCAGAATAAAAGTCCATCAATAAATCAGGAGTTGATCAAATTATAATAGAGCCACCTTGTGGAATGTCATTCAGTGCTCAGAAAATAGATTATTCTATAGTAACTAAAATGGTGCAATTTCCATAGTGCCTACCCTTTTTCCTCACTTCTTTTCACTCTTTTTAAATAATTTTTTGTACTGGTAATTGAACTCTGGGTTGCTCTACCACTGAACTATAATCCCAGCCCATCTTATTTTTTTTATTTTGAAACAGGGTCTCATGAAGTTGCTGAGGTTGGTCTCAAACCTGTGATCTTCCTGTCTCAGCTTCCCAAGTACTGGGATGTCAGGCATGTGCTACCACACCCAGCTAAAATGTAGAGTTACAGAATAGTAATTTAGAGTTACAGAAAAAGTTGTAGCAGAGAGCCACTGAAAATAACTGACACATCTTCCCTGTTACTAATATCTTGCTTGACTGAAGGACAATGATCAAAACCAAAATATTAATATAGTGCAGTACTGTAAACTAAGCTAGAGATTTGACTTAGGTTTTCTTATTAAAAAAAAAAAAAGATAATACATATTTTGACTTTCAGGCTATAAAGACTCTGTTGTGACTACTTAATTCTTCCACTGAGATTGAGAGTAGTTACAGACACAGTAGTCACAGACATGACCATGGCCATAAACTCAATTCAGAACAGGTAGTGAGGCCGTCACACTCTGAACTGAAGACCTGATTCTAATTTCACCAGCTTTGCTCTAATATCCTTTTTTTTTTCTTTCATTTTAGATTACTATCTCAAATCCTACACTGCATTTAGTTGTTATTTATTTTTATCTTTTTAATCTCTGCTGTGAGCAAGAGGTTTTTAGTCTTTACTTGAAGCCTTTTTTTTTTTTTTTTTTTTGTACTAGGGATTAAACTCAGGTGCATTGCAGAGAGCCTCACCCACTAAGTAGCTAAGGCTGGCTGCGAACCTGCATTCCTCCTGTCTCAACCTCCCAAGTATTGGTGATTAAAGGTCCTTGGAGCTTTTGAAGAGTGTTAATGAGTTATTTTTGTCAGATGTACTTGAAATTGCCTTAAATCGATGCTTTTTAGTTATTTTTTTCTGAAGTTTATACTCTTCTGACCTTCAAGCCTCATACAAATACTGCAAAAATCATGCAATGTCATTTTTAGGACAATTTATCACAAGATTCATAATGACCATGAGTCTTATGACTGGTGATGTTGACTTTTGTCACTTGGATAGTGTCACTTCTACTAGATTTCCCCACTTAAAGTTAGCTATTGGCCAGGCATGGTGGTGTGCACACATGAAATCCTAGTACTTGGGAGGCAGAGAAAGGAGGCTCATAGGCTCCAGGCCAGCCTCAGCAACCTAGTGAGACCCTTTTTCTATACAAAGAATAAAATAAAGCTGAAGATATAGTTTGTAGGTAGAATGACCCTGAGTTCAATCCCCAATGTCTCTCTCTCTCTCTCTCTCTCTCTCTCTCACACACACACACACACACACACACACACACACAAAGTTAACTATTCCGTTTGCTGGTAAATTCCCTGTATTATGGAAGTCCAGTTTCTCCTCAAAATTTTTTCCCACAAATTTTAACATCCCTAAACATATCTTGTCTGAAAAAAAAATATTACTCTATTATTTGTCTATTGCCAATTTTCCTCTGACCTTCATTGTTTTACATTTATTAATTGAAATTCTACTATAAGAAAGTCTGCACCATACCATTCATTCACTTATTTGGAGATATCAGAACTGATTCATGGATATCTATTTTATTTTATGGTTTATAATCCAATAATATAATTTATCATGTTGCTTAATTTTTTCAAGCTGGCTTCTTTATTTTCTAGTAAGAATTGATTTAAATAAAATCTCTAATTTATGAGACTACAAAGTATTTTAACCTTTGCTTATACTTTATCTATCCTAGCTTTAGAATCCTAGGGGTCCTGGCTCTAAGAGCTGGATACTAAGTGTACTTGTTACTGGTGTTCCATGGCTTCTAGGTATCTTAGCAGACATTGCTAGGAAATATATGCATGAAAATAAATTTGAACAAACATTACCAGCTATTCATTCCAATTCAACACCACAGGACTTGTCTTTGTCTTTTCTATTTTTGTAATTTTTTCCTCATTATTATGAGAAACTGATTCTTTCATCTCTACCATATTTTGTATTTAATTATTGTACACACAGTCATTTAAAATTAACAAACACACACCCTTATAAAAGAAAAGAAACTTATTCAATAAATTAAAATATTTATTTTTAATATTTATCATCTTTATTTTTACAGTATCCAGGTAATGCCTTATTTTCTAAAGTTATTTTAGTTAGTTCTCTTTCCCCATTCCTGTTAGTCCGATTATGTTTTTATATTTGTGTTTTAATACCATCTTTGCAAACCCTTCCGTCTTCCCTTCTTCCTATCCTTTTACTCATCCATCCATCCTTGTAGGAAACAACAGTCTTTATTCTCTTTTCTATGCTTTCTATGTCTTACTCCCCAATATTTTTGTGTCAAAATATGGTCTTGTGATCAATAGTTGGAAATTGTCACTGGAATCTGATGTGTTTTGTTTTGTTTTCTGTGATGAGACACAGACTGTGATATTGTTATTTTTTTTTTCTGTGTAGCAGAGTAGCAGGAAAATTCGTGAAAGCCAAGTTGATCTAAGCACTGAAAGAGGAATCAAGGAAAAATAAGCGGACTTGGACACTGACATGTTTGATGTAAGATTAGAGGAAACAGTGTTACGAGAAAAAGACGTTAGCTCTTCCACATTGAAGACAAACTGTGGACCTAAAGCTCTTAGACTTAGAGACTATTTTCTTTGTCTAAAAACAAAGCTATTCTTTCCCTCCTCTGATAGATTACTTATAACCTCCTGTACCTTTACTCTGCATTTATCTCCTCTTTTTGATCCAGAGGTTTAATGTCACCTCCTGTGGTAGCTAACTCTGCAGTCTCTGCCAGGAATGTGGGACTCTCAGTGTTATGGGAAATGGCTCAATCATTAGGGGGCTAATGAAGTGACCAGATGGTCACTGCTTACCTTCCCAGGGATCTTGGTCCCACTGTTCTCTCAGAAGTTGTATGGTTCCCACAAATTGTTCATAAGCTGAACAGGGAGACCACATGCTCCATCTCAGGTAACTGTGCCTTATAAACTCAAAGCTCTACCAATACATATTTTAAGATATAATCTGAGTTGGAATCCTACTAAAAGGGACAGCCTTATAATTAAGCACCGTGCCAGTGTCCAAGATATAGGAAATCACCCTAAATTATATTTTTAAGTTATGAATCCTTTGTCATTCTACATCTCTCAAGTATTAGTTTGGTATTAGAAAAATATATACAAATAAAAAAAAAAGAAAGGGATGGGCAGGAAGTCTGCAAGAATATGCTATTGACCAAATCTTATAAAAATATGGCAATGTAGGAGATGACAGAGTTAATGAGAAATGGTAGTGAGAAGTACATATTTTATACCTCGATATTATTATTTATTAAATGATTAAATGTTTTATATAAGATAAATTTAGGTGCAGTTACAAATTTTTCTCTTGAAGAATAATCCTATCCTAGTTTGTCATTGTGGTGCATGCCTGTAATCCCTGTGTTTGGGAGGCTAAGACAGGAGGATCGCAGGTTCGACAGCCTCAGCAAGTAGTGAGACTCATCAACCTAGCGAATCCCTGTTTCCAAACAAGAAATAAAATCAGGCTGGGGGTGCAGCTCAAAGGTAGAATTCTTCTGGGCTCAACCCCTAGTATCATACACACACACACACACACACACACACACACACACACACACACAAATAATCTAATCTTTTCCTGACCCTACAAGCAAATTTTTCCAGTGAACAAGATGAATATTATGCTTAGACTGAAACAAATTTAAACAGATCACTTGTACTTTGTTATCCTCAGTTTTTCTCAGAAAAACACTTTAAAATGAGATTTCTATAAGGCTGGGTCATAAATGAAATCAGTGAGAAGAGGTGTCTCTCTCTTTTTTTCTTTTTTTTTTTTATTTAGTTTTCTTTGCCATTGTCTGACCTTCAAGCATATGGAGAGAATCTGGATTTGTAGTCTGCACCTTTTGACATAAACTATGCTGAACACATGGCCTTTCCAAAAATACTGCAGGAAACAGTTTTCAGAGAATCATTTATCATCTCGTTCCACAATGACACCTCATTGCAGAAAAAAAAAAAGGTGAAAATTGTTGCTATAAGGTATTGCGTTGGAAAGTAATAAAAAAGCTAAGTTGGTACCTAATAAAAGAGTGTTTGAAATTGTTCTTCAATGATACTGACGTATTTTGTGTATCTCATGTGCAACAGCAACTGCGATTGTATAGAAACTAAAATTTTGTGGGCACAAACAGAAAGGTACATTTGTTTCTTCGCTTGTTACTTTGCCACCTATATTTAAGAAAGTGCATCTAGTAACAAATAAAATCCACGAAAAAATATTTATGAAACTACCTGTGAATGTCCTGTGGTTTTCATAGGTATAAAACTCATATATATTGGCAACAGACTTTTAAAAATTTTGATTAGTGTACAAATATTCTTTAGTTCTTCAGTGGAGAAGGAATGAAAATAAATAGTATTTCTTTTCAGCTTATTCTAAATACTCTTGATTTGGGGTATATATGGGTAAGTTAGATATTATACTTTATCTTTTCTTGCAGAAATTAAAAATATTTTTAAATAATTATTTCCTTTCTAAATGATCATTCCATATTTGTAAGTTAGAGACCAGTGTATTAAACAAGATCAAAGAAATTGTCAGTGAGTTTATAGGTAATATATTGGGGTCATAGAACTTGAATACAAGTTAGCTTTGGTACAAATCTTTACTTCATGCGCACAACCACATGGTGTCAGAAAGGGTGATCTGAGAATCTCTTCAGGGTTTATAATAAAGGAGATTCAGAGAAGTGTTTGGGTCATAGGAATAGATACTAGTGTGAGACCACAGTAGTTTTTGGTTTGAAAGATAATACCAAAATTAGAGGGAATTATAGGGTTGAATACTTATACCCAAAATTTTTATTTTTTCTTGCTGATGAGCTTGGAGTAAAACCATGAAGTGAACAGTGACTAAAATTGTGATATAGGCTCCCTTTCTTCTGTACCCATTTCCCCATTTCTTTATACTCACACATCATGTCATCCATGATCATTAATTCTATTTTCAAGTGAAATTTAAATACAAATAGCTCCACAGTCGTATACATCAATTTACATAATGTGTCTAAGGTAATTATATCCTATTAGATCCTTAAATCCAAATAAATGTTGACTGGGAGCTGCTTATAATATTTTTGTGTTTTCCCCGGTTCAAGTTGTCAGTACTACTAAGTTGGCAGAGAGTATGCATTTATATAAACTAATATTATTCTACTTGATTATTTTCATAAAAGAACAGCTCCTGTCAACTGAAAAATAGCCCTAACTCTCAAGGTCAGACTTTCTCGTTGAGTCATTAATATCAGTGTTCAAGTTCTGAATATGGATTAGGGTGTAGAGAATGATGTTTATAGTTATTTTTTAATGAACTGTGGGGAGGGTAAATACTAAAATGTCCCTAAACTACATTTGTAAGTAACAATTCACAACTTATCTCAATCATGAGAATTTTAAGCATTGCCTATTTTTTCCAAAACCGAAGTTTTTATGTAGTCAAGAACAATTTGAATCTTATTTTTTCCAATCAGTTTATTTGCTTGGTTTTTCTTTTGGGCCAGTTAATTACTCAGTCATATTTGACTAAGTAATTATTATGACTAAGTCATCCCATACTAGAAAAGTCTGAGAAACTGTCACAGTCTGGAGGGATCTAAGTAAATTTGACCTCTAAATGTAGTATGATAACTTGGATAGGATCCTGAAAGAGAAAAAAAAAGTAAAAATTAAAGAAGTAAAAATTCATTTAAAATATGGAACTTAGTTAATACAAATATAACAATATAATTTCTTGTGACAAAAATTTCATTGTATATAAGATGCTAGAATTAGAAACTGGATGTGGGTTATACAGAATTATTTATTTTCTGCATTTTTTTCTATAAAACTAAAGCTATATTTAAATACAAAGTTTATTATAAAATATGAAGAGTGCTTAAACCAAGTATGGCAATGAATGGGAGCAAAGTTTGGTTATTCAGGTAAGGCAGAACTAAAATAAATTATTTGACTTCAGAAAACTTAAACGTGGGATTTTAATACACATCTATTTCCTTTCTCCTGTCTCAGCCTCCCAAGTACTGGTAATGCAGCCATGTACCACCATACCAGGCTCTTACATCATTTCTAGAGGAATGGCATGCACCTTTGCTCCTGAGATGGATGTGGGCAGAGTGGGGTTAAGCGAGGCAGAGGACTAGAAATAAGCTAAGGGCATCATGGATGTCATTGTCAATTGTTGAAAAGGCCTCCAAGGGGCTGAGTGATTAAGCAGGTTGTTCCATCCTTTCACCCTATGTCAAACAAGATAAAAGTATCATTCCAAACTAAACGAGTGGGGAAAAGAGCTTCAAATATTCCTTTAATGCTGAAAATTCCCACCTCCAATAAATAATTTGACTCTAAAAATGTCATGCTTTTAGATAGCCAATTTAATTTCCCTTTTAAAAACACCTAGAAGTGGAGTAGTTGGACAGATATCATTTCAAGTGGCAGACATCCTATTTCAAAACATATTTTTGGCATTAACTGATATCTTCAATAAGGAAATAGGAAGAGAGCAAAGCCAGATTCCCTTCATCTTCTCCCCAAGGCTATTCTTTACTATTGTCTTCTTAAAAGGAGGAAATGAGTCAATATTAATCTAAGATTCCCCTTTACTCTGATACTGGCTTCATATCACTTACAAGTGTCACTCAGAGCAAGGTTTAAAGTAGATAAAGGATACAGCTGATGTCTCCTAATCCTCTCAAGTCAGATAGTTTAATCACTGTAATGTCTGTCTTCCAAAATTCCCTAATTCTTTTGTTTTATTTTCTACCTTCTGCTCAACTATTACATTTCCTCATTACTGTCCCACAAAAACACAAATGTCAGCAACAACCAACACCTTATTCTCATTTTCTTCAGTTTCAGGATAAATTACAAAAAAACCCAGAAGTGGTTTGTGATGTATTTTTCCCCATAATTCCTTTCCTATAAGAACACATTAGACCACATCCCACTGCATGCAACAGATTAAAAATTTTATGAAGCAAAAGTTTTTTTCATATTATTTCATTTCTAATAGTGATATTTTATAAGACACACACACATCATAAGTAGCACTTGGAGCAAACAGGTTCCTGTTTTGATTTATAGCATCTCCAATTAGGATGTCAAAATCTAGGTACATTAAATGCAGTAATTGCTCAATATTTTTTATAAATATACATATACACAAATACAAATATCATATTGCATACAAAGTAAAGTTATAAATCACATATTTTCTTATCTACATCTTATTCTAAGAATTTGTAATCATTTTTTATTTTTGCATGACAATCAGCTAGAGAAACCTATAGATACGTTGGGGGCCACTTCTGGGTATTTTGATTAGAGTGTGGGAATATGCATTTTAATAAGCACCCCAGGAAATTATGAAACAGATGGTTAATGGAATGAGTTTTTGGAAATACTTCGCTCCCCTATGATGCCTTTATAAGACCTGGGGTAAAGGAAAACTGAAAATATTTTTAAAGAGTTTTACTTTAGGCCATGATATGGTAAAAAAGAAAAGAAATGGAAAATAAAAACAACTTATCCTTCTACTATGAGCAACTAGGAAAATGAGCAAAATACATTAAAAGAATGTGTTCAGAGATTTGAAAAATGGGCAAGGCAGGGCTCTATACCCTGCATATAATAAAAATATGATAATCTCTACAATATCCCTAACTTCTTCCTGGAAGCAATTTGTTGAAGGTGACAAGGGAGGAGAGTCCCAAACCCAGCCTACCAGATCCTGAGATTTTGGAACCTCAGGAAATGCAAAATGGAATTTGAAGAGACCAACATGACTGGACATTGAGGGAGAGAGTTCCAGAAACAGGAGTTAGAACAACATCCCCAGAAATCAGTAGAGGGATCGATTTAGAATTTGTTGAGTAAAAGGCTGCATATCTATGGCATTAAACCCCACAAAAGTAGGTAAAGGAAAACAGAATTAGAAATTTAACAACTGCCAAAGCACAGAGAATGAGGATAGTTCATTTCATCCAGAGTAGAGAGTGCTTAGTTATGACCAAGGCCTGCAGTGGAGACCCCAGAGGCATCCTGCTTCAGTAGCAGGGCTGATATATCCCTAGAGTGTATGACACTACTGAGCATTTTAAGCTCACTATTTTGACCAACCTTAAAACAATCCTCAAATCTTAAAAATGATCCATCCACTAGTAACTGCTCTCAGTTCCTGTGCTGTTGGCTATGTAGCATATACACTTTTTCCCTGGGCCTCCAAGAAATTGTCATTTTCTGTAATAAAATTATTTTGCTTTTAAATCAACAGAATGAATTTTATGCCTGAGACTAAAATATCAGACACATACATACAACTCATCTTCTGTTATTAACTTTGTGCCATAGCTGTTTCAACTGCTTCTGGTACTTTGGCTATGTTGTGCAGTCAGAATGTTTATAAATATATTTACTCAGTCAGCAACATCTATCCAACAGTCCCTTGCTCCTGATAATCATATGCTATTCAAGAACAAACTTATCAATATGCCCATCTTTCAGTGCCAATGAACAATATTCTCATGTCAGTAACCATGCTTCCAAGGGTGATGACAACCTACTTATGTCTCTGGACTTCTATGACTTCCCGAACTCTTTATTTCTCAAAGATTCCATATGATGAGCAGTTTTCTCTGATTGGAGATGTCTTTCACAATTGGCATAAGTTTCTCATACTATAGGTAGCAATAAACTCAACATTGTCTATTTATTCCTGATATTTAGTGATGGATTTACCATGCTTCCTTTCCCTCTCTGTTCATTTAAATCATATTGTTTTAAGTCTGTCTTTGTCTTTGTGATCCATGAAGAGGCAGTCATGTGTAGAGCAAGGTAGATGCTCAAGCATCTCTGAAACCATATGACATCTTATCAGTGCTGGACTGCCTAGCTTACTAAAGCCATGCTCATTTATTTTTGCAGTGGTGAGGATTGAATTTAAGGCCTAATACATGCTAGGCAATCTCTCTAACACTGAGCTACACCCCAGCCACAGGACACGTGTTTATACACTGACTTTTCTTTATCCATGCAATATTACCACTTTCAGTTACAATAATGCAAAAACTACATAAACAAAATGGCAGTAAATGGGAAGCCATTAAATCCATCCTTGGGTCCCCTTTCATATCTTTCTGAAGTACAACTGGGCCAACTTTATTAATGGTAGGAGGATGAGCAATGCCCTGGCCTTTCTCCCAGTTACAAACTATTTTTAGAGTAAGTGACTAATGTTTTAGAGTATAATCTTGTATTTATCATTTTCATTACCTTCTCAAATGAAAAGTAACATTTGGCATATATATATATTTTTTATTTAGGGCCTAGAAATGCATCTTATTTGTGCCGGGGTCCAGTCCTAGCAGGAGTTGGGGGTCCGTCGACAGGTGGGGAATGAGATGAGGTCACGAGAATACGCTCACACCCAATGTAGTGAAGAAGCGCATCTGTTTTATTGTTTGTCAGTCGCTGCTTTATACTATTTTTTTTTTTACAATGAGGCATATAGAACAGGAATTTTTACAGACTTATTTTTCCAAAGGTTATCTTCAACCAGGTAAGGTTACAACATGTATATAAAAATTCTTTTTCATTAGTTAAAATCTTTGCAATTTTGTTTAGCCCTTTTAAGCAGTGTTCTATCTTATCTCAGGTAGTTAGTGAGTTCCAAGAAGACCAGGTGGTAGTGGACAAAAGACTGTTTGTAGTAGCTATTTAGATAAACTTGCAAAGCCTGTTTTTAGACTAATGCTTGTAAAAGTTAATGCGTTGGGTTGTCTTGAGGCACTGCTTTTTTTTCAGCTAAGAGATCAGTATCTGTCAGGCCACATGTTTCTAAGAAGTTTTCTTTTATAATTAATATAAAAGCAAAATCCAAAGCATCCAAAACTTCCAGAATATAATAATGCAAAGTGGGATATGCCACACATTCCTTCTTTTGGAATCGACTGCCTTGCAGGACTCCAGCAGACCGAGTCTTGCTCAAGATCCAGCTATTAAGGAGCTGTGGCAAATTTGGATTCCTTTTTTCTGGATGTTTCAGAAAACCATTGTTCACTCCAAATAATGCTGTGGAATGACGACGCAGCCACAGTTTGGTGCTGTGTTTTGGAAACCCAGGGCCATTATCACCACAGATGTCCAGGTTCATCTTCACCAAGTGGAGAGTTGGTGATTCCTCTAACCATGTCTAGCAAGAGAAGTCTGGTAGAAGATGTATTTGGTTGAAACTAAGTCACAGCAATGCTTAAAAAAAAATGTCAAGAGTCCAAGTAATCAATCATCAAATAGGAGTTCACACATGACATTAGGCCAATTAGGTAATCCATAAAGGTCTAGTGATATGAAGCATTAATTAGTAGAATGGGCGGAGTGGCAAAGGACAGGCTTTCTCCCAAACTTAGCAAGTCTTTGTAGCTGAGCAGGGTGGTGCATTCCTGTAATCCCAGTACTGGGAGGCTGAGACAGGAGGTTCGCAGGTTTCAGACCAACTTCAGCAATTTACCAAGACCCTCATCAATTTAGCAAGACCTTACTTCAAAGTAAAAAAATAAAATAAAGAGCAACCACCTTGGTCGCTTTCGTCTGCTGGCAGCAGCTGGTGTGCCCTGCAACCCCCTGAAATCTCCCAGCAATGGGGTCTGGTACTGCCCCTTTACCTGGAGCCTGCACCTGCCTGGATCCTCTTCTCCATGCCACTGTAAATGTCACCTTGCCGCCAGCGCAGGGGACATGCAGTGGACAAGACCAGCCTGGTGCGAATTGACATCACCAAGGACCACCCCACTGAGTATATCTCACCGCTTCTGACAACTTCGGGTCTCTTGTGTATATGGTCAGGTGTCCTGTGAGACTCCAGCTCTGTGACACCTCAGGACCAGGTGAGTTTGACAAGCTGAGGCCCCTGTGCTACACCGATGCGCTCATCTTCCTGCGGTCCTGCAGCGTGGGGAGTCCCAAGTCAGCAAGAAGTGGATGCCAGAGAGCCAGGGCCACCACTCCAGAGTCCCCGTCATCCTTGTTGAGACACAGTGGAACCTCAGAGAAGAAGGCCAAATGCTCCTGCAGCTGGACCGAGGCAGAGAGAAGCCTGTGGCGGAGGAGGTGGCAAGGCTGAGTGTCCAGGAGATCAAAGCAGCCACCTCCTACCGAGAGTGCTCAGTCTTGACTCGGAACCTGAAGGAGGTCTTCGACACCAACGTCCTCACTGGCATCCAGTACTCAGACGCCCAGCAACAGCCAAATGGGTATAAGAGCAGGCTTCCGACAAAGTGAGGAAGGGTCAAGTCTTGTTGGAGGACGCCGCAGTGCCACCTGGCAGAGCGAGTCAGCCGGCAGGGCGTACAGACTCCAGGGAGTCCTTACCTGGCCTGATCTCCTTCCTGTAGTTTTGTTTGTTTGAGCTTAGGGATCAAATTCTTCTGCAAGATAAGCTAAAGAAGTTTTGAAGTAATTTAAGAATGTTTCGTTGAGCTGGGCGTGGTGGTGCACGCTTCTAATCCCGGTATTTGGGAGGCTGAGACAGGAAGATCCGAGTTCGCAGCCAGCCTCAGCTATTTAGTGAGGCCCTCTGGAATTTAGTGAGACCCTGTTTCAAAGTAAAGAATAAAAAATAGGACTAGGGACGTAGCCTGGAGGTAGAATATTCGCCCCTGGGTTCAATCCCCAGTACCACAAGAAAAAAAAAAGAAAAATAAAAAGGTCTTGCAGAGCTCTGTATTTCTATCTACTATGAAAAGGCGACCTCTAATCTGGATGGCAGGATTAAAATTGTGCTGCATTGTCATGAACAGGAATGGGGAGTTGCGTTGAGGACCGCTCTTGATTAAAGCAGCTTTTTATTTTATTTTCCCTGGTACTGGGGATGGAACCCAGGGACAATCTACCTTCAAGATACACCCCCAACCCTATTTTGTATTTTTTATTTTGAAACAGGGTCTCACTATGTTGTGGAGGGCCTCACTAAGTAGCTGAGGCTGGCTTTGAACCTGCAATCCTCTGTCTCAACCTCCTAACTGCTGGGATTACAAGCATGCACCACCACACCTGGCTCTTATCATTTTTTTAAAGAACAAAAATCTAAGAAAACAACAAAAGCCCCCCACTAACAGAACCTCAAACCCATCCCTTTTGTGAGTTAGTAATAAGAATCAGTTTTTAAGATTTTACAACAACCTAAGCCGCCTCATTACAACTGGTGCTGTGTAGGTCAAGGGGGAAACTTGTTTATTGGGGTCTCCCAGTCAAAGAATGGACACAGCCCAAATGCCCTGCTGTAGGCAGGGCTGCCATAGCTCCCAGGCTCCCTTGGAAGCGACTCCCATGGAGGTTGGATGTGATATTTCCAGAGGTTGGTGCTGTGGCCGCACCAGGCTGCCCCTCCAGGTGACCAGAGCAAAGGGTCCACTCCGGTGTTCTAGGCTTCCACGCTCAGGCTTCTCACCTGCAAGAAAGGGAACACTTGGAAAGGTCAACAGACCCTGGTGGGCAGAGCAAACCTTTTGCAGCGGACACGTCCTTAGTGTTCACACAGGCACAGGCACCTACGTGTATTTACAGCTGGTCACTGCTGATTCAGACTCTTAAACCCATAGGAGAGAATGGACGCAGCACACCTGGGCGGCCCGGCTGCCTCCTCTTGTTGCCACTTCTGTGAACAGATGCTATTTTTTTTATTATTCCCTACGTGTGGTTTTAAGTGTATCTTAATTTACAAAATTTTGAGACTGTTTTCATAAAAAGAACATCTCTGAGACGTGTTAAAAAACCAGTTAAGTCCCCAAGGGCTCTGGGGCTGCAGCAGGGAGGCAGGTGCAGGGCCAGGTGTGAGCTGGGGCGACTGGACCACCTCTTTGTATGGGATGGCACCTGTGTGGTCTTTGTCCCCCGGGGAGTGGTCTTGATGCTGACTCTGCTTCCAGGAAGCCATTGAAGGTTCAGGGACACCCATCAGAGAAGAGGCAGGCAGCCTGGCACTGAGTCAGGGTTCACCTGCCTTGCAGGGTGAAGGAGTCCCAGAGCCACTACCCATGTCCCGGTGAGGCTGGTTGCACTGGGAGTTTCATCTCTGTGGGTTTAGGGTTATCTATCTCTCTATCTATCATCATCTATCTAATTTTTATTTTTATTTTTATTTTTTAGTACTGGGGATTGAACTCAGAGGCTTTCTACCTCCAAGCTACATCTCCAGCCCGATTTTATTTCTTATTTGGAAATGGGTCTTACTAGGTTACTGAGAGGTTTGTTAAGTTGCCAAGGCTGGATTTGAACCCATGATCCTCCTGGCTAAGGCTCCCAAGTATTGGGATTACAAGGGTGTGCCACCATGCCTGGGTTATCTTTTTATATTTTAAAAAAATTCTAGTTTGTATTTTTCTATAAAAAATACTCTGAAAGATCAAGCCATACTTTAGGTTAGGGGCCTCTTTTATTCCTGCTAGTATGATGACAGAATTTATTTAACAAAGTTTGATCTTTCAACCACTAAGACAAATGAATTGTTTACTATCAATTTTCTAGCACATTGGAATGGCCATTAGTCGTGGTTTCCTGAGCATTTAGTTACTACCTGAGCTAATACAGCTACTTCACTTGTGGAATGCTTCAGACCAACCTGCTTACTACAGTCATTATCCTGTTGAGCCGTGTCCTCACTGAAGAAAACCACCCTCCCAGCAGGGCTCTGATGCCTGTGTACAGTGTGGGAAGGGATGGGTTATTTAAATGGAAAATAATTTTAAGCATTGAAGGAAATGTCATGGACACAAGGCAAAGTAGAGTGTAAGATAGAACATAGACCTACAAGGTTTGTGCAGGGAGTGTTGAGTAAGGCTGAGGCCTACCCCCAGTGCTTTGTCAAAAGGCTTGAGGGACCTGGGACTTCAGAGCTATAGGGCTGACATTTAAATGCAACAGTTCTTAATATACGCTGCATTTTGCAGGTTAATGAGGTACAGTTGTACTTAAGATTTTCCTCCGTTTGTATTTCTTTATTAAAATAGGCATTTGAGCCAAGAATTTTCTGAAAGTCTGTGCTTGAATTCAATACAAAGACGGTTCATTTCAAATCTGGAAAATGGAAAACACAGAGCTTGCATTGCAGACAGAATTCAGTGAGCCTTGTGTGTAGAGATTGCCTCTTCACCCTGACTCACACTCTCCTGGGCTCCAAAGCTGTCCTCTCTCATTGCCTCGTGCACACAGTGGACCTCTTACAGCCTTGTCCTCTACTTGGCAGACAGGAGCGGCCACACAGGAAGCCCACAAGCCAAAGAGAAGCAGTGTCTTCTCTCCAGAGCGCCATACCTGGTGCCACACCAAGTGACCTTGGGCAGAATCTTGCACCTGAAAATAGTATAAGTGATATGGTGTGAAATAAATTCTGATCTATGGATAAAATAATAATAATAATAATAATAATAATAATAATAATAGTAATAATAATAGGGCTAGGGTATAGCTCAGAGGTATAATGCTCCTGGGTTCAGTCCCCAGTACCACACATGAACACAAAAAATCATATTAGTAATGAAATTGAATGAAGCAACAAGTAACACATATGTTTGCTACAGGGACTGAGAGAAGAGTAGAGATGTATTTTATATTAGTGAAAGATCATGTATGATGTCCAATTAGATGCTGCATTCCTAGCTGGCGTTCTTGTGTAGGGGAAGAATTCACTATAAATGGTGCAATTGTGAGATACTTTACTTTTAGATTGAGAACATGAGGCACAAATAACCTGGACTATTACTAAAATATTACACAATTAGCTGAAAATATCTCTCTAGAGTAAGTCCATTCTGGAACTCTTTCTGAAAAAATAAATAAATAAAATCACCTTTCCCTTAAAGCATTTTGGCAGAAGTTCAGATTTTGATGGAGCTCTGAGACTCCATATGACCTGTGACAAGAGATCACTGACCTTCAGGGACAGAGTCTTTTCTTACTTTGATGAAAGGCTACATGACCTACTTGTAGCACTCCTGGGAATACTTGGAAGTGAATAAGTTCACTGTACTTTTAGCTTTGAGATCCCTATCTCTTGTGACCAGAACTTCTATGCAAGTCCACTCCTCTCTGATCTTGATAGTAAAATCCTGAGCTGCACTTTCATCAAAGCAGGATTTGAAGAATAGGGAAGGGAGGTGGTGCCTGACCTGATTAACAATGACAGTTAGTTGCGGCCATATCAGACTTGCCTGGCAGATTTTTAAATTCTAGGTGATACAGGTTCATGCTATTTTTATGGTAACTATGTTTGCACATAATTAGATTGATAAAGGGGTTTTTAAGTTCAAATGGTTGTTTTATGCCTTCAAATACTTCTCTGCTGATCTCTAAATTCTGGCTTCTCTTCTGAATAAAAACAGGATGAAAAAAAAACTTTGACAAGGAGTGAGGAACCCCATGTTTTAGTCTCAGTTTGGTAGGCAGAATTCCATGATGTTGTCAAGATTTTCACTTCCCGATGGGTAAGATTTGTACCTGATATAACCAGATAAGCCTATTTAAAGGAGAAACCATAAATAAATAAACTTCAGTGCTGTGGAGAAGGCCCCATAGTTGGAAATGGTAGAAAATATCTAGGAGATGATATTAACCCAAGGCTGACAGCAACAAAGTACTGAACATAATCTTATTAATATAAGGATTTCAACTCTGCCAAAAATCAGAATAAGCAATCTTGGAAGAGGCTATGAGTTGTAAGCGAGATTGCAGTCCAGTCCAATACTCTGATTTTAGCCTTTGAATACATTAATCAGAGAACTCAATTATGTTGTGCCCAGACTCTTAATCTACAGAAATGGTAGGGTAATAAATGGGTTTTGTTTTAAGTCACTAAGTTTTTGGAATTAATTTTTATTTATTTATTTTTTTACATAGCAAAGGAAAACTAATACTCCTAGAATAACTTTAAATTATTGAGTGACCTTGAGGGTAACCTCTGTCTCAATTTTCTTGTCTCTACATTAAGATAATGGTTAATGTTTCTATATGCTCTAGATTTTAAAAGTTCTACCGAATGGAACTACTTATTCACTATAGGATTATAGACCTAAAAGAGAATAAAGAACTCTGGAAGACACCAGGAGTGAACTCATAACCTTGCTTCAAATATCATCTGATGACAACCAAATACACTAGCATGAAGGAATGAGTGCTGCTGAATCCAATATTAAATAGTGTCATGACATGCTAATAACAGGCCAGGAATTAACACATACCTTGAGTATTCAACTGCTCTTTTCAGTCTATTTATTCTAAATACTATCAAGAATAAGTGTGATTGAAATTCTAGGAGATCTTTTATGTAAAAAAGAAATGAGAAAAGTGGTCACATTTTGATCCATTATAATTTATTTTACCACCTGATATGCTCTTGGATAGATTTCCTTTGTAGAACACAAATTTCTTTTTTTTTTTTTTTTTTACTTTGGCCATTGGCTTGATTTAAGAAAAAAAATGTAGCCATAAATGTATACCTAGTGTATTTTTAGTATGAAATCTAGTGCATTACTGCATTGTTGAATAAAGATCCCTTGTGGACTTTTTGATGTATAAATTTCACTAAAATGCTTGTCATGGTGGTGCACACCTGTAATCCTAATACTTGAGAGGCTGAGTCAGGATGATCACAGGTTCAAGGCTAGTCTCAGCAGCTAACTAAATGAGACCCCCAGCAATTTAGCAAGATCCTGTTTCAAATTAAAAAGTAAAATAAGAATAAAGTAAGGCTGGAGATGTAGTTC
>PVLC010027821.1:0-21535 GCA_004027655.1 Graphiurus murinus
AAAAAAAAAAAAAAAAAAAAAAAAAATAGCCTATGCAATGGTGCTTGGTGAGTCTTGGTTCTAAAGGTACCAAACAAGGAAGCCAAAGTTCTCAAACTGCTGCATACTTTGACAAGGAAAATCTATTTTTGTCTTCTGATCTACATTTATGACCTAAGTCAGGTAAATACACCTAGTTTATTTCTTTAACATTTTTTTATGCAGACAGTCTGTTATGCACTGTGGTTTCAGATGTGCAAATTTGTACAATGGTTTATTCCCAAGTATGCCTTAAGCAGAACAAATGTGTTTTTTCTATATAGTTCCTTATCTTAATAATATGTAATATAAATTTAAGCAAACTTCTATTTTGTATATTTGTAAACTACAAAGTAATGAACATTTTGTGGAGTTTGTATTTTGCATACTCAAGGTGAGAATTAAGTTTTAAATAAATCTATAATATTTTATTTGAGCCGGGCGTGGTGGCGCACGCTTGTAATCCCAGCATTTGGGAGGCTGAGACCGGAGGATCCAGGTTCGTGGCCAGCCTCAGCTACCTAGTGAGGCACTCCACCACTTAGTGAGACCCGGTTTCAAAATAAAGAATAAAAATTAGGGCTGGGGGTATAGCTCGGAGGTAGAACGCCCCTGAGTTCAATCCCTAGTACCGCAAAAAAAAAAAAAAAAAACAAATATTTTATCCGAAAAAAATAATAAATTAATTCTGTACCATCTTCTGAACTCTATTAAAACACGTACACTTCTTCTGTCCCTTGTGCAGGCATCCTTCTGAGGCAGGCATCAGGCAGCCCGTGCAAATCTTTAGACAAGTTGCCCTCTCTGGATTTTTTCCTCATCGGTCTACACTTTGGGTGACCAGTCATCTTGGTTTGCACACAACATCCCCCCATCTTTCGTACTGGGGATTGAACCCAGGGGCATTCTACCTCATTCATTTATTTACTTATTGTTTTGAAACAGAGTCTAGCTAAATTGCTGAGACTGGCCTCAAACCTGGGATCTTCCTACCTCAGTCTGTAAAGTACTGGAATTACAGGTATGCACCACTACACCTGGCTTTGGTTTTCCCCATTTGAAGGGTTTCCCAGGACATGGGGCTTTCAGTGCTTAAGGCAGGAAAGTAAGTCCCAGACCAAATGGAATGAATTGGTCCCCCTATCTCTACCTGTAGACAACATCGAGAAAAGCTCTGTTGCCAGATGTGCTGGCACATAGCAGTAATCCCAGTACTTGGGAGGCTGAGACAGAAGGATTGCAGATTAGAGGCCAACCTCAGCAATTTAGCAAGACTCTCAGCAACCTAGCAAGACCCTGATCCAAAACAAAAATTAAAAAGGGCTAGAGGTGTAACTTGGAGGTAAAAAGCCCCTAGGTTCAATCTCCAGTACCACAAAAAAAAAAAAAAAAAAAAAAAATCCAACAGATACTTCTCATTCCTTATGGTTCATGGCCTCCTGCCAACTTGCTCCCTGTCAGACCTCTTGGACGAGTTGTATCTGTGTTCAAGGTTCTGCTCTGGACTGTTTGCCTTCTCACTACACCTCCTGCTCAAGTGACCTCATCTTCCACAGCTTCACATACCATCAACGCTGATGACTTAGAGATCCTATCTCCAGCCCAGAGTGCAACTGGGGCTCAACCTGAATATCCAGTTCCTTACTACTTTCCACTAGGATTCTTTGCAGAACCTCCATTTCAGCAAGACCTGAACCAAACTCATCCTCAGCCCAAACCCATTCTCCCTCCAGTGTTCCCATTTTGGTCAAAGGATGTGGCCCTGTCCACCTAACTGCTCAAGTCCAAAACCAGAGCCTCATTTTTGACCCCTTATCTCTTTTAACCATCTTTCATCAAGTCCTATAAATTCTACCTGCTATCTGGGCATGGTGGCACATGCCTGTAAATCTCAGTACTTGGGAGGCTGAGACAGGAACATCACAGGTTCGAGGCCAGTCTCAGCAACTTAGTGAGACCCTTAGCAACTTAGTGGCACCCTGTTTCAAAAAAAAAATTTTTTTTTTTTAAAAAAGCTTGGAGGTAGAATGTCCCTAGGTTCAAGCTCAATCCTCAGACACACACACACACACACACACACACACACACACACACACTCACACACACATTCTACTTGCTAAATATGTTAACTGTTGTTCTGCCTCTAGGGTGTGTCCAGTGAATCCATTCTCCGCATTAAAGAGAGTGATCTCACTAGTAAACACATCTGATGTTGTTATCTCAGGATTAATGGTTTACAGGGTGCTCTGTGACCTGCTTCCTACAGACCAGTTTTCTCTGCTAACGCTCCACTACCTGGCTCATTCCCATTACACTTACTGATGTTTTCTTAGATGCCTTTCCAGACTCCTCTGTGCAGGTCAGGTAAAATCACGTATGTTCCCTCAACACCTTTATTATAGCATTTATCACCTTCCCTGAAACAGCATGGAAGGCTTGAACTCTTTGAAGACAGGAACTGTCTTGTTCTCTGATCTCTAACACCTAGGATGGTGAATAACAAGCACTTATTAAGTCTGCTGAATACATTAACAAACAGATGTTCCTAATTATAAAGCTCTTATCTGTTTATTACATTAGGCTCCCAAAGTCCTCTACTTGCCTTCATGTTAGTCCAGTTCAAATTACCATGTACCTGAAGAAAAATACACTACTTTTGCTTTTGTTGGAGGCTCATTCGAAATAACTAGAAGCAGCACTTTATTTTTTTAAAATTTTTATTAATTAATTAATTTATTTGTGGTACTGAGGATTGAACTCAGGGGCATTCTACCTCTGAGCTATACTCCCAGCCCTATTTTTTATTCTTTATTTTGAAACAGGGTCTAAGTTGCGGAGTGCCTCACTAGATAGTTGAGGCTGGCCATGAACCTGGATCCTCCAGTCTCAGCCTCCCAAAGGCTGGGATTACAAGCGTGAGCCACCATGCCCAGCTAGCAGCACTTTATAGTAAAAAGAGCACTCACAAACCAGGAGACCACAGTTCTAGTCACAATTCTGTTACTAACTCTGTGCTGCTGTGGGTGTCTCAACTCCTCTAAGACTCAGTTCAGGCATCTACTGCTATATAAAGGGGCTAATCCAGATTAGTGTATTTTTCTTTTCTTTTGGTGGTATTGGGGATGGAACCCAGAGGCATTCTACCTCTGAGCTAAACCCTCAGTCTTATTTTTTGAAGTAAGATCTCACTAAGTTGCAGAGAGCCTCATTAAGTTGCTAAAGCTGGCCATGAACCTGTACTCTTTCTGTCTCAGCCACCCAAGTACTGGGATGATAATTGTGTGCCACGAGCTCACTCAGATTAGTGACTTTCTCTTTCTTTCTTTTTTTTTTTTTTTTGGTACTAGGGATCAAACCCTACCTCCAAGCTACACCCCCAGCCTGACCCTATTTCTTATTTGGAAATAGGGTCACATTAGGTTACTGAGAGCCTTGCTAAGTTGCTGCGGCTGGTCTTGAACTTGCAATCCTCCCAAGTACTGGAATTACAAGCATGTACCACCATGCCCAGCTAGATTAGTGATTTTCAAAGTGTGTCCGATAAGGGAGGAGATTGAATCAGAGGGACCCAAGGACTGTGCACCCCAAAGACTCCAAGCTGCTCTACTTTAATCTGTATTATATACTGGAATTCATGTATGGTTTTATTTGGGGGAAGAAGGGAGATCCATAGCTAAAACAAGTTTGAAAACAAACCAGATGTTCACTAAATGCACCTTTTACTTATATGCTGACATTTATGAAAGTCATGAATGTCACAAGGTCATTTCTGAAATGCACTTACAGATTCTTATTGCAAGCCAGGCACAATGGCATATGCCTGTAGTCCCCAGCTACTTAGGAGGCTGAAGCGGGAGGAACTCGAGCCCAGCTTGGGCAACAGAGCAAGACCCCATCTCAATTTAAAAAACTATAACAAACAAACAGATTGTGATTGCAAAAACTTGGAGAGTGTGGGCTGGCACTTTCATCTGCCATCAAGAACTGACCAGTTCCTGTGCAACTCCACCTTATTATGCAGATCTAGCAGGACACAGACATTTTTGAACCCACAAATAACATTTATATAGAAGTCTATGGAGCCAGGTGTGCTAGCGCATGCTTGTAATCCCAGTACTTGGGAGGCTGAGACCGGAGGATCTAGGTTCACGGTCAGCCTCAGCTACTTAGTGAGGCTCTCTGCAACTTAGCGAGACCCGGTTTCAAAATAAAGTATAAAAAAAAAAAAATAGGGCTGGGGGTGTAGCTCGGAGGTAGAATGCCCCTGAGTTCAATCCCCAGTACTGGAAAAAAAAAAAAAAATTAATGAGAAAGCTGGGGCAGAAGGCACCAGCCTAAGTGGCCTTCCTTTGGACCTTGCCTTCAGGTGACACTCACTCCAGATCTGGTAACTGTTTGACCCTAGCTTCACACCTGATCATGCACTGTCCCAGGGCCTTGCAGAGACGGAGCAAGTACTCAGTAGCTGGTGTGGAGTACTAAAGACTGTAGCAGAAGAACTGGCTTTCTTGAACTACCACCTTACTCTGTGTCACTGCTGTGGGCATCTAACATTTAGTCTACTTGGCACCAATCCAATCCCCACCTGCTTTTGAAAAACTGTTTTCCCCCAGTTTTACTGTAGTCTTCCATCTCTACAGGAATGATAGGCTCACCTGCTAACCTAAGGTGAACAACAGAATTCAGTTCCCTGCAGTCTTCCTCTGGGGTTATTTAACCTGATACTCAGTTCCCCTTCTTTGCAGTGAGGAAAAGCTGTGAGATGCAAGGTGTGGAAGCTTTCCATGAGCAGCTGAAGAAAGCTGGTTTGAGCTGGGTGTGGGGGCACACACTTGTAATCTCAGTGCTTGGGAAGTTGAAAAAGGAGGATTGCAGGTTTGAGGTCAGCCTCAGCAACTTAGCCAGACCCTGTTTCAAAATAAAAAGTTCTGGGGGTGTAGTTCAGAGGTAGAATGCCCCTGGGTTCAATTTCCAGTACCCGGCTCCAAAAAAAAAAAAACAAAAACAAAACAAACAAAAAAAAAACACTGCTTTGCATGGAGAGAAGAGGAGCAAAGTCAGCATGCAGAGAAGAGACAGAGCTGCAGTGTCCCGAGTCGTCAGTGATGGTTGTTCCCGGGACCCAGCTGCACCCTGGCTGCCCTTTGGTGGGGGTTGGGGGGTGGGAGCTCAGATGTTTGACTCTTCTTTGGATTCCATGAACCAATAAATCTTCCTTTATACCTAAATTAATTCAAACTGGCTTTTGGTCCCTTACAACTGAAATAACATCAACCTTACTTTACATTACTTAAAATACTATGAATCTGTTTCTTCATTTGTACAAACTACTTGAAATGTTTTTGGCTAGGACTCATGAGATACGGAGCTCTGTAAAAACCCTACTGAGCTATAAATCTGTAAAGAGTAATTATTACAGATATCTGACAGTGAAGAGGATGGCAAGTGGTACCTACATGGAGTTTGGAATTAGCTTCAGCTCAGCTCTACTGCTAGGAAAACTAGTGACCTGCTACCTCACAGGCAGTAACTCTGCAATAGCTACCCACTGCTCGTCTGTCCAGTCGCCCTCCCTTCCTGCCAACCCACATACCCTTCTGGGAACCACTCCACCTCTACTCCAACCATTTGGCTTCCATGGAAACTGCTCTAACTTTTCAGGAATCCATCTCAGCCTAGCCGATGGGCCTCAGGGTAAGCACTGGGCCCAAGCTGGGGTAATGAATCACTTTCCTGGGATTTTGTAAAAATTGTAGTAAACATATAAAATTTCTCATCTTAATTGTGTGTGTTAATGGGGGTTGAACCCAGGGATGATCTACCACTGAGCTACACCCCTTGCCCTTTTTATTTTGAAACAGGGTCTAAATTACTGTGCACTGGCCTCAAACCTGCGATCCTCCTGTCTCAGCCTTTCAAGTTCTGGGATTACAGGCCTGAGTCACCATGACAGGCTCATCATAACCATTTTTAAGTGTATACTGTTGCCTTCTTCCCTCAGACCCTGGAAACCATCATACTATTTTGCTTCCATAAATTTGGTACTCAGTATCTTATATATATAGAATCATATTTATCTTCTTATGACTGGCTTATTTCACTTGGCAGGATGCCCTCAAGTTCCTCCATGTTTTAGCACGTGTCAGAACTTCTCTTCCTAAGGCTGCATAGTCCCATCTTACCTGTATGCCACATTCGTTTATCCATGCATCCCTTGAGAGATACTTGGGTCACTTCTACTTGGCTACTATGAAGGCCCCTGCAAGGAAAACGGTGTGCAACTATCTCTTTGAGATCCTGCTTTCAGTTCTTTGAGATGTACGCTCAGAGGTGGGACTGCTAGGTCACATGGCAATTACGTTTTTCATTTTTTGAGGAACCACTATACTGTTTTCCACAGCAGCTGCCCCATTTCCCACTCACCAGCAGTGCACAGGGGCTCCAATTCTCTACATCTTGACCAACACTTGTTACTGCTGTGTGTGTGTGTGTGTGTGTGTGTGTGTGTGTGTTACTGGGAATTGAACCCAGAGGCATTCTACCTTTAACCTACACCCCCAGCCCTATTTTACTTATTTGGAAACAGGGTCTTCACTAAGTTACAGAGAGTCTTCCTAGGTTGCTGGGGCTGGCCACAAACCTGTGATCCTCCTATCTCAGCTTCCCAGTACTGGAATCAAAAGTGAGCCCTACCATATCCGGTGGTTACTGTGTTTTTTAGTAGTAGCCATGCTAAGGGCTGTGAGGTGTCCTGGGACTTTTGAACTCAGAACCAGAGAAAGCTTCAACATAGCCTCTCTCCAGTTGCCAAAGCTGTGAGAGGCAAAGCTTAAGTGCTACTGGCAGCTCTGTCTCCGCCCTGTAGAGGACACCTATGCGTAGCGAAAGAAGGCTGAGCTGACTTGCAGAGAAGAGAGAGGGAGTCTCCATAGCCTCAGGTGTGGTAGTTCAAGTTGTGTTTGGGCCTCAATGCTTTCCTGTCCTTGAATTTGATGAGACACCTCAGTGACCTGATTATGAATTCACCTTTTTACTTAGCTGGAACTGGGCTTGTATCATTTGTAACCATGAGTAATAAAGCAGTTTATTCTTTAGGAATCCTTTCTCCTTTTTCTTCCCTTGATCCCTTCTTAAAGTAGGTAGGATGTAAGCTGGGTGTGGTGGCGCACACTTGTAATCCCAGCATTTGGGAAGCTGAGACCTGAGGATCTGGGTTCAAGGCCAGCCTCAGCTACCTAGTGAGGCCCTCTGCAACTTAGTGACACCCTGTTTCAAAATAAAGAATAAAAAATAGGGCTGGGGGTATAGCTCAGAGGTAGAATGCTCCTGGGTTCCATCCCCAGTACCACCACCACCACCAAAAAAAAAAGAAGAAGTAGGTAGTATGTAAACAATTTGCATATTTAAAAAGCCCTAGCCAGGTTGGGAGTGATGGTACACACCTGTAATCCCAGCACTTGGGAGGCTGAGACAGGAAGATTGTGTAGGTTCTAGGACAGCCTCAGCAATGTAGTGAGTTTCTCAGCAATCTAGTGAGACCCTGTTTCAAAACAAAAAATAACCCTACAAGGATGCCACTGGCGAAGTAGTGTATACTGGTTACATCACTGGGTTTGGACTCAGCCCAAACAGGTTTCAAATACTAGTTCAACAAATTATTGGGTGTTAAGCTGGGCATTGTGGTGTAATCCCAGTACTTGGGAGGCTAAGACAGGAGGATTGTAGGTTCAAGGACAGCCTCAGCAAGTAATGAGACTCTCCTCAACCTAGGGAGATCCTGTTTGCAAATAAGAAATAAAATGGGGTTGGGGATATAGCCTGGAGGTAGAAGGCCATTGGGTTCCACCCCTAGTACCACACACACACACACACACACACACACACACACACACACACGGACTGGGTGTTACCTGACTGTAGTAATCACTTCATAATACATAGGTATATCAAGTCATCATGGTATATACCTTAAATATATGCAACTTTATCAATTATACTTCAATAAGGCTGGAAAAATGTAATGAATGACAAAGTGAAAAGCAAAACACACAAACTCTACTGAGTGTCTTTCAAGCAGCAGGCCCATACAGGTGCAGAGGATAAAACAGTGAACAGTGGACAAAAATCCCTGCTCCGCCCCCCAGAGCATTCTTTCTGGTAAAGAGGAAATATTTGTCTATCTACTATGCACTAGCTACTGTTAAACACTCTCGGTATGTTTGTTCCTTTATAAAATGGAGACAATAAGCTGGGTGTGGTGGCCCACACCTGAAATCCCAGTACTTGGGTGGGTGAGGTAGGAGGATCACAGGTTCCAGACCAGCTTCAACAACTTAAGAGACCTGGTTTTAAAATAAAAAATAAAAAAGACTGAGGGTGTAGCTTGGAGGTTGAACACCCCTGGGTTCAATTCCCAGTATCAAAGGGGGGGAAGGCTGAGGGTGTAGCTTAGAAGTAGAATGCCCCTGAGTTCCATCCTTAACACACACCCCCCAGAAAAACAAATAAAATAAATTGGAGATAACAGCTTGGTCTGTTTTAAGGAAACATTATAAAGTGTGTTAACATACAATACCTGACATGCAGCAAGCCCTAGATGAAGGGTAGCCATGTCCAAGGAAGCGTGCCTTGCAAGATCTAGCCTCAGTTATCTACTGGATGCCCACTAGATGTTCTAGTTTTTGTTTGTTTGTTTGTTTTTGTGGTACTAGGGATTAAAATCAGGGCCATTCTACCTCTGAGCTACACTCCCAGCCCTATTTTTTATTCTTTATTTTGAAACAGGGTCTAAGTTGCAGAGGGCCTAAGAGTAGCTGAGGCTGGCCACGAACCTGCAATCCTCTCGTCTCGGCCTCCCTAGTACTGGGATTACAAGCATGTGTCACCACACCCAGCTGACACTAGTTTTAAAATAGAACTCACAGCAGGGCATGGAGGTACACACCTGTAATTGCAGTACTTGAGAGGCTGAGACAAGAGGATCACAGATTCAAAGCCAGCCTCAGCAGCTCAGTGAGAATATGTTTCCATATAAAAAGTAAAATAGGACGGGAGGGGTGGGTAACTCAGAGGTAGAATGCTACTGGGTTCAATCTTCAGCAAGACACAGACACATACACACACACACACACACACACACACACACACACACACACACACTAGAATTCACATCCTGCCAGAATTTACTATCCAATGAGAGCAAGAGTTACATGTGATACATGCTGTGGTAAATGAGCAGGCAGAACACAAATTTCAGAGAAACTTACCTAGTTTCCAATCCGTCTGTCCTTATTTATTTGGTCTACTCAATTCCCTCATCTGTAAAATACAGTAATAACAACAATGACACTACTTCATAGGTCTGTTGTCAGGATTAAAAAAGTTAACGTGTATCAGAATACTTAGAACACTGCCTGGTATGAAGTGCTATATAAATACTTGCTAATATTAATACTTGATGGATAAGCTGCTAGGAATCACACAGGGAGGGAAAAGCAAGCACCCCTATAGGAGCCCAGGAAGCTTTCTCTAAGAAGAGAGTATCAGATCCAAGGCTCTGAAGAATGCACAGGCGCTTCTAAGTGAAGAGTAGGAAAAAAGGTGTTTCAGGTGAAGAAAACAGTTCAGGCAAATAAGTGGACCCTTGGAAGAAATCATGTGCATTGAAAAACCGAACTAAATGTAACAGCCAAAGCCTAGCTGAGTGACAAGTAAGGCCTCAGGCACCATTTCTGGCCATCAGCAAACTAGTCAGTTTTAAGTCAGAGCTTGGCTCGATAGGGTAACTTTCAAGAATTGACATTGTATCATTAACAAACTTTCCCCAATGAAGCAAATAAATCTAGTTTATATCTACTATTTACTGGGCACAACAGTGTGGACCCAAAATAATATTTACAAAGGGACTTTAATTCTTATAATGTCTCTCAGAATGGAGAAAATAACTCCATTTTATACATGAGGAAACTGAAGCTGCTTGAACAATTTTCCAACGACTACTTAGATAACGTGTAAGACAGGAAAGTGTTCAGCTGAAATTATGCACTCTTAAAACAAGTCTACATGGGAGGCTGAGGCAGAAGGGTGGCAAGTTTGAGGCAAGCCTCAGCAACTCAGAGAGATACTGTCTCAAAATAAAAGATAAAATGGCTGGGGATGTAGTTCCATAGTAGAAAGCCCCTGGTTTCAACCCCCAATACCACAAAAAACAAAAAATTGGAGGTAGGCCATTAGTCATTATCATTAGTTCAGTTGTTCTATAATGCCACTAAAACTTTCCACTATTCTCTTCGTCTTTTTAAAGTTTTATTATTATTATTTTTTGGTACTAGGGATTAAACCCAGGAGCATTCTACCTCTGAGCTACACCCTCAGTCCTAATTTTTATTCTTTATTTTGAAACAGGGTCTCATTAAGTTGCAGAGGGCCTCACTAGTAGCTGAGGCTAGCTGCAAACCTGTGATCCTCCTGTTTCCACCTCCCAAGTACTAAGATTACACGCATGCGCACCCATACTTGGCTCTGAAATTAATTTTTTGAGATGGCCTCTCACCATGTTGCCCAGGCTGGCCTTGAACTTCACATCCTCCTGCCTCAGCCTCCCCAGGCTGGGATTATAGGCACGTGCCACTGTGTCTGGCTCCTCCCACCATCTTTAGGCTCGAAGTCTCACATTCCCTGTAACACACTTTTTTTGTATGTGTGTGTGGTACTGGGAATTGAACCCAAGGGCATTTTGCCTCTAAGCTCCACCCCTAGCTCTATTTTATTTTTATTTGGAAATAGGGCCTCACTAAATTCCTGAGGCTGGCAATCCTGTCTCTGCCTCACAAGTACTAGGATTACAGGCTGTAATGCTTTTTTTTTATTATTCTTAAGATTGTAACAGCCAGGATTTTGTCAAGTTTTACCTCTTGAAACATTTTAGAGGTCAGTTTATACGACTCACTAATTTCACAGATGGGAAAATAGAGATTTGCCCCCAGCAAATGAACAGAACTAATTAGTTAAATGAGGTTGAAATTCAGAATCCTTTCTACAGTATCAATTCAGTGGGGACTGCAAGTTGTCCACCAAAATCTGTTCTCCCAGATTCATTCATGTTGGCACATGGCTTGACTCCATTTCTCAGCCTCCCTGGCAGGTAGGTGTGGTCATATGACCAAGCTTTTGCCAATGAAAAATGAGCAGACTTGGGTCTGCCACTGCAGGGTCTAGGCCATCCAGTGACAGGTGTGCCTCCTGTCTCCTCCCTCCCCCCTTCCCACTGGCTGGGACCATGATGACCCAGCTTCAAGCACAGACGAGGACAATCCTCCAGAAGATGGAGAAGCAACATGATACAAGGAACTTGTGTCCCCGAATGACCATCTGGAGCAGAGCTGCCCCACTGACCTGGACTGTTCTCTTTAGAAAGGCCAATTCCCCAGAGCTGGTAAATGGAAAGAATCAACTGCTTTGTTCTTTAAGCCACTGTATTGAATCTCTTTATTACAGCAGCTTAGCCTTTCACCCTAATACAACCTTGCACCTTCCTTTGTACATATGGAGACTAGCTCTTTCTCTCTTTCTCTGGTACTGAGGATTGAACTCAGGGGTATATTACCTCCAAGCTACACCCCGAGTCTAATTTTACTTTTTATTTTTAAACAGGGTCTCACTAAATTGCAGAGGGCCTCACAAGGTTGCTGAGGCTGGCTGTGAACCTGTGATTCTCTCGTCTCAGACTCCCAAGTACTGGCATTACAAGCGTGTGCTACCAAGCCCAGCTGAGAATAGCTTTGTAAATGACCAGTTAGCTGGGCATAGTGTAATCCCACTACTTGGGAACTGGCTGAGACAGGATCGCAGGTTTGTAGCCAGCCTCAGCTACTTGGTGAGGGCCCTTGGCAACTTTGTGAGACCTTGTTTCAAAATAAAGAATAAAAAAATAAAGCCGGGCATGGTGGCACACGCTTATAATCCCAGCATTCGGGAGGCTGAGACCAGAGGATCCGGGTTCGAGGCCACCTCAGCTGCCTAGTGAGGCCCTCCGCAACTTAGTGAGACTCGGTTTCAAAATAAAGAATAAAAAATAGGGTTAGGGGTATAGCTCGGAGGTAGAATGCCCCTGAGTTCAATCCCCAGTACCCCACCCCCCAAAAAAATAGAGTTGAGGGTAATCCCAACATTTGGGAGGCTAAGACTGGAGGATCCGGGTTTACAGCCAGCCTCAGCTGCTTAGTGAGGCCCTCCGCAACTTAGTGAGACCGTTTCAAAATAAAGAATAAAAAATAGGGCTGGGGCTGTAGCTCAGAGGTAGAATGCCTCCAGGTTCCATTCCCAATCCCACACACACACAAATAGGGTTGGGGGTGTAGCTCGGAGACAGAATGCCTCTGGGATCAATCCTCAGTTCTACACACACACACACACACACACACACACAATTAGCTAACATTTTAGAAAACAGTCCTAACTGCCCAAGTAGGTGATAACCAAATAATGAAATTCCTGCCCAAGGCTACTACCCCAAGACTACTGAGTGTTTAATGATTGAAGCAGAATACTTAAGAGATCCATTTCGCTTTTATGTTTTCATGCAACCAATCACCAGGTTTTTTTACTTTCTCGGTGCTGGGGGACATAATCACTGCATTGATAAAAGTTTGTGTGTGTGTTTTGTTTTTGTTTATAGTGCTGGGGATAGAACCCATGGCCTTGAGAGTGCCATGCAAACACTCTGTCACTGGTATACCACCAGACCTTTGGGGTACGGGGTGCTGTTTAAGTAGAAAAATCCTCTTTGTTAAATGTGGAACTGAGACTAAGAGTACAAAGAATTACTAAGAGTTACAAAGGATTAAACCATATACCTAGGCTACAGATGAACTCTTTTTTGACTAGGCCTAAAAATGAAGCAAACATTTTTTTAAATTTGTATTTATTATTCTATTTTGGGAGATGAGGATTGAACCCAGAGGCATTCTATCTCTGAGCTATACCCTCAACTCCTCCCCATTCCCCCTTTGTGTGGTATACTGAGGATTGAACCCAGGAGCATTCTATCTCCAAGATACACTCCAGCCCTTTTTTATTTTTTGTTTTGTAAAAGGGTCTTGCTAAGTTGCTAAGGCTGGCCTTCAACCTGCAAATCTCCTGTCTCAGCATCCCAAGTACTGGGATTACAGGTGTGTGTCACCACCACATCTAGCTTCAAGCAAACTATTTTAAAGACCAAGACTCCCACTCTCATTTCAAAATACTTCTTGCCCACTTAAACATTACCTGAACCACAGTAAGTGCCTAAAGCCATCAAGATTTCTACTGATAGAGGCAGATAAAGATATAGCTCAGTAAGTGTTAGAATTAATTAGTCAGTCATTTTAATAGCACTGCTGGTGATGGACTAGAGCCTGGGCACCTGGACTGAGGACTCTGACCATCTGGGGATCAGCTGAGGCCAGACAGTGCAAACTGACATTCCTCATCCTCACTGCAGGCCAACCAAATAGCCCAAAGTTGGTTTCAACAGACTTCTTAGTGAGATAACAGAGTTCTGTCCTGGCTTTACCCCAACTTACCATATAATGGTGGAACATCCACATTTTGGGCCTCAGTTTCCCCATCTGTACAAGAAGGAGCAAAGGATTCTCTGATCTCTACACTAATGATAATCACAAGGCATACAATGACTTTCCTTCCTTACACTCATCAGCAAAGCCATTCAGAGGGCAGCAGGCAGAAGGAAAAGCTAGGCAGGGCAATGCCATGGACCTAGGCAAGCAGCAGATTCCCAGTGAGTGTCCTGCCTTCCCTGGGCTCTCTGCTGCCAGTAAAGAACTTATATCTTGAAGCCAGGCATGGTGGCGCACGCTTGTAATCCCAGCATTTGGGAGGCTGAGACCAGAGGATCCGGGTTCACAGCCAGCCTCAGCTGTGAAGGCACTCTGCAACTTAGTGAGACCCTGTTTCAAAATAAAGAATAAAAAATAGGGCTGAGGGTATAGCTCAGAGGTAGAATGGCCCTGAGTTCAATCCCCAGTGCTGCAAAAAAAAAAAAAAAAAAAAAAAAAAAGAACTTCCATCTTGCCAAATTTGTAACTTCTAAGAATGAGCAGTGGGCTCAAACACAGTACCTTGAACTCAGTAGATGCTTCATAAATATTAGGCAAGCCAGGTGTGGTGGCACACGCTTGTAATCTCAGCATTTGGGAGGCTGAGACTGGAGGATCCGGGTTTGCAGCCAGCCTCAGCTACCTAGTGAGGCACTCAGCAACTTAGTGAGACCCTGTTTCGAAATAAAAAATAAAAAATAGGGCTGGGGGTATAGGTTGGAGGTAGAATGCCTCTAAGTTCAATCCCCAGTACCAAAAAAAAAAAAGGCACTTTATCATTTTTTCTTTTTCTTTGGGGGGAAGGGTAAAAAAAAATCCTGAATTTTTATTGCTATCAAGATAGTAGTAAGTTCAATGAGAAGTTACTGCTCCAGGTATTTCAGATGGAAGGATTAAAGACTTTTTGAGGTAGGATTGTTAAAACTAGTTTTTCCTGCTTGTCCATTAAGACTTTTTTAAGCCTTCAAATATATTTAGCAACTTGAGTGAACAGCATTTCAGAGACTAAGTTTCTTCCCTAAAAACAGCCAGCTTACCACAGCACTTCACAGTTCAAGCCTACCAGTCTCACCTCAATTCCAGCCCTCCCCCTTGCTAGCAGAGCTCTTTGGCTGGGCTTCCGTCTCCCGTTGGCTTGTGCCAATGAAAACCACCTCTACTCCCCAGGCCGTGTGAGAAGGCAATGTATCTCAAGTGCTTGGCAACACCTGGCTCATAGTAAGCACTCATCTCTAGGCAGAGGGAGAAGGTGTGCCTTCCCACCTGCTAGCCTCTCAAGTCGTTAATAAACAGAAAATCAGACCACATAAGAACAAGATAGGGTGGATACAAGGATGGTTTCTTCTTTGGTCAGAGAATAAAGTTCTTGAGAGTCAAATCAGTGAAAGATGGTGAGGCTCTGAAATTCAGCACTGAAAAAAGTCAATCAAGCCAGGCGTGGTGGCACAGGCTTGTAATGCTATACTTGGGAGGCTGAGACCAGAGGATCTGGGTTCAAGGCCAGCCTCAACTACTTAGTGAGGCTCTCCACAACTTAGTGAGACCCTATTTCAAAATAAAGAATAAAAAATAGGACTAGGGATGTAGCTCGGAAATAGAATGCTCCTGGGTTCAGTACCCCCCCCCCAAAAAAAGGTCAATCAAATTACATAGTTCTTTCACTTTACCTTCTCTTCTATGTAGTCTTCTGTGCATAGGTAACAACACATTTATCAAAAATTTCTGCTGAATGTCCAGCAGAAATGCTCCTTCTAGCCAGGTGTGGTGGTGCATGCCTGTAATCCCAGTACTTGGGAGGCTAAAACAGGAGGATTGCAGGTTCAAAGTCAGCCTCAGCTACTTTGTGAGACCCTATTTCAAAGTAAAGAATAAAAAATAGGGCTGGGGGTGTAGCTTGGGGGTAGAATACCCCTGGGTTCAATCCCCAATATCAAAAAAAAAGAAAAAGAAAAAAAAATGCTCCTTCTTCCATGATTTCTTCTTCCGCCTCTAAACCAAAATTCTACTAGGCTTTTACAGCCTTTGATACTACTACCTAGACCAGTTGCTTATATATACATACAATACATACAAGCTCCTTGAAAACAAAAACCATAGCCAGGCATGGTGGTGCACACTTGTAGTTCCAGTACTTGGGAGGCTGAGACAGGAAAATCACAGGTCCATGGCCAGCCTCAGCAACTTGTGAGGTCCTTGGAATTTAGTGAGCCCCTGTTTCAAAAATAAAAGAATAAACCGGGCGTGGTGGCACACGATTATAATCCCAGCATTTGGGAGGCTGAGACTGGAGGATCCGGTTCACGGTCAGCCTCAGCTACCTAGTGAGGCCCTCCGCAACTTAGTGAGACCCTGTTTTAAAATAAAGAATAAAAAATAGGGCTAGGGGGTGTAGCTCGGAGGTAGAATGCCCCTGAGTTCAATTCCCCAGTACCGCAAAAAAAAAAAAAAAAAAAAATATATATATATATATATATATTTAATACTACTGGCAGCTTAAATCATTCAAAAAGAGGGCTTCAACTGGAAATAACAAATCTCCAATAAAAGACCCTCTCCAGATCTATTTTAGGAATATAGTAAACACTCTATATATCTGCTACATAAATTAACAGACGATACATGAAGAATGTCAAATTTGAGAAACAGCTAACAACTTGATAACACAGCATACTGTATATATATACTAGATGTGGATATGCATATATTTTTTAAGTATCAAAAAGGCTCTCATAAATTTTTATTTGATTTGCAATAAAAATATAGATCTCTAACTTAATAGAAAGAATGATAGCAATTATCACACAGGAGCAGCTCAACTGCTGCTCCAAAGTCTTCAGCCTTCAAGTCCCAGGTCATGACCACCTCAGTCTGATTCCCTCCTTCTCTGTGGGATTCCAAGAAGTGGTTTGGTTCGCTTAATCATCTTACTGGGTTTGGTCCTTCCCTGCCGTTCCTCGAGTCTAGAACTCCTGATTTGTGGCTCACAATACCTCAGTCATCTGCAAAAGCATCTGGAAATTAGATATTTTTAGCCAGTGTCAGAGATAAAAAACTTCTTTTAAGGGATGTAGTGAATCTTGGTATTCACCACTAAAAAGATCTTAAGTATAAAAATGTGCAATCTGTGCCTCTCTTTAAAATAGAACCTTTAAGGTTCAAAGAAAAAAAGAATCCCACTCTGAACTACATCATTACCAGACACAACAGCCACACAAGGAGCTGAAAGACCTGCTGTTTCCATTACAGAGAACATGAGACTTTAAAATCACACCATGAATGGAGGAAAGTGGTGGGGCTTCCCGCATAGCTCTCCTCAGTCCAGACACGGAGACAGACATATCCCTCCCTCCTGAACTGGATTCCCACCACCTTTGCAAAGGCCATTGGACATGTGTCTCAAATGTTGGATTTCAGCTCTTGATCATTCTGCCCTGAGGATTCCTTCTCTTTACATTCTTCGTCGCAGTCTGGAAAAATACTTTGGCTTTGTATGGTATTGGTAGCATCTGAATCCAATCTTCTTCTTTTCTTCAGTTGGTACAAGTGAGTTTTGGATTTTATATGTGCTGATAATACAAAACCAAACAAACAAAAAAACTCATTAGGATTTTCTAGAATAAATCCTTAAAGAAATGAAATTTAACTATATAATCTTTGTCTTTTTTTTTTTTTTTTCCGGTACTGGGGATTGAACTCAGGGGCATTCTACCTCCAAGCTATACCCCCAGCCCTATTTTTTATTCTTTCTTTATTTTTTTGCAGTACTGGGGATTGAACCCAGTGGCACTCCACCTCTGAGCTACACCCCCAGTCCTATTTTTTATTCTTTATTTTGAAACAGGGTCTTACTAAGTTGCAGAGTGCCTCACTAGGTAGCTGAGGCTGGCAGTGAACCCGGATCCTCCGGTCTCAGCCTCCCAAATGCTGGGATTACAAGTGTGCGCCACCATGCCCGGCTAATCTTTGTCTTTAATAATAAATAACAGAATTGACACATGTATTGGTATAACTGCAAGCAAGAATGAGCTACCTATCATCTATCCAGTGCTCCCTGCTGAGTGTATCACATCACTAATCCTCACAATAATCTTGCATGATGGCCTATTCTACTTATTTTACTTTATTTTATTTGCAGTACTGGAGATTGAACCCAGGGACATTCTCCCTCCAAGCTACACCCACAGGCCTATTTTTATTCTTTATTTTTGAAACAGGATCTCACTATGTTACGGAGGGACTCACTAAGTAGCTGAGGCTGGCCGCAAACCTGTGATCCTCCTGTCTCAGCCTCTTGAGTACTGGGATTACAAGCATGCACCACCATGCCCAGCTCTGCTCATTTTATAGTGAGGGAAACTGAAGTTCAGTGAGGTCTCACATTTCATCTGAGGTTGCACAGCAGGCACACTCTTCTTAGGCGTATAGGTCCAAAAAGAAACCCCACTTCTCAGGATCAGGTCTCTATGATATAGGGCTTCCTGTAACAGATGCATTTCAACTAGCTAGGGTAAAATATGAGAAATTCAAATCCTTAAACTGGGTGTGATGGCGCACGCTTATAATCCCAGCATTTGGTAGGATGAGACTGGAGGATCCAGGTTTGCGGCCAGCCTCAGCTGCTTAGTGAGGCCCTCCACAACTTAATGAGACCCTGTTTTAAAATAAAGAATAAAAAATAGGGCTGGGGGTATAGCTAGGAGGTAGAATGCCCTTGGGTTCCATCCCCAGTACCGCAAAAAAAAAAGAAAGAAATTCAAATCCTTGTCTGTGCTTCATCGGTGCTACAGGTAGCTCTCCCACTCCTGCCCTGTCTCACAGTTTTGGCCCTCCTGTTCTGATATCCCTAAGCCTGGGTCAAATAAGCCAGGTGAAGGACTAACCCAGAAGGCTCCCATTATGCAAGTATATGATACTCCTGGGGGACAGCAAGGGACACCATTTCTGACCATCTCTTCTGAGAGTGAAGCTGAGCAGCCACTGTTGTGTGATATAAACTGACCTCTCACCCCTGAGACAGTTCTCACCTTCTGACTAAGCCATATAGGCTCACTTTTACTATCCTGTTCTTTTTCAAGGAAATCTCATCTGGGAACACCTGAAGTGAGGAACGACTAGATTAAATTCTTCTATACATATTAAAAACATCCTTCTTAAGGGTTCAGAAATAAGCAAAAGTAGGGAAGAGGTTAGAAGTCAGAGAACAATTTACTTGAGGAGAAAAGTCAGCTTTGTTCTCCAGCTAGAGCCTAAGGCAAAAACTGGGCTCTGGTCTGGCTCTCCATGGCAGCAGGAGATGGGAGCGGGGCTTGGACAGATGGCACTATAGAAGGGCTTACACAGCTAAGCTCACAAAGGCTCACAAATGTTGCTTCTCTAAGGCTCTCCCTGAAGGACATTCGACAAATCGAACCACTAAGTTTCCTTTATAAAACAATCAGACACTCTCTTTCCCTTCCCCTTTCATCATTATAAACCAACGACAATCAAGGCTTCTTCTGCTGGCTGGGCAATCACAGCCGTCCCCAGCCTCTGACAATGGAGTTCATTTTGCCAGTTACCAGTTAATAGACCTAATCATTTTATTAGTTGATAGGGGTAGAAAAACCTACTTCTCTGAGAATCCAAGCAAAGCAGTGCTCTGAACAGAAGGGTTCTAGCCACTGGGTAAACTGCAAGGCTCACTGTGCCTAGCATGTATTTCTGAAGTCCATGTAAAATTAAGGCTTGGTGATGAAGCCTCTGGGCTTTGGCTGGATGACTACGGCAATCCCAGGAGGGTGCAAGGCAACTGCGGCAGGGCAGAACCAGGCTCTAGAGCAGAGATACAGAGCCTCAGGTTGGCTCTCATGGTTTCTCTTCCATCTTTCATTACAGTTTAAGCCACCACCACCAGTTTGACAAGCTACATTGAGAAGTATTGAGACACCACTGCTGAAGAACGTGCTTAGGAGGTGTGATCACTTTCGCACCCCCTCCCACCCTCCCCCCGGGTACACGTCCACCTCTTCAGTTTCTTGGATGAGTTGCTTGGATTCCCTTATAATCCTATCTTAACCCCACTGAGTTATTTATTTATTTATTTTTTTGCGGTACTGGGGATTGAACTCAGGGGCATTCTACCTCTGAGCTACACCCCCAGCCCTATTTTTTATTTTATTTATTTATTTATTTTTTTTTTGCGGTACTGGGGATTGAACTCAGGGGCATTCTACCTCCGAGCTATACCCCCAGCCCTATTTTTTATTCTTTATTTTGAAACCGAGTCTCACTAAGTTGCGGAGTGCCACTCTAGGTAGCTGAGGCTGGCCTCGAACCCGGATCCTCCGGTCTCAGCCTCCCGAATGCTGGGATTACAAGCGTGCGCCACCACGCCCGGCTTTTTTATTCTTTATTTTTGAAACCGAGTCTCACCAAGTTGCAGAGTGCCTCACTAGGTAGCTGAGGCTGGTTGCGAACCCGGATCCTCTGATCTCAGCCTCCCGAATGCTGGGATTACAAGCGTGCGCCACCACGCCCGGCTCCCACTGAGTTCTAAACATGAAAGGCCAAGAAACTCCTCTCAAGCAGGATTATGAAGTCAAAGGAACTCTAGAAGGTTAACTGCAGACCTCTCAGTATAACTAATCTATTCCAGCTGGAGCTGGAGAGGAATGATCTTCCTTTGCATTTCAGAACACAGAGACAACTCCTTGGTTTGGGAACACCTCCAAGGAACTTGAGCACGGGTTCTTAAGAGGAATCTGACTTTACATAGAGTCAAACTCCAGCATGAACCTCCCAAAAACCTTATATTTCAGGAAGTCAGTGTGATCCCACCCTTACCAACTTCTCCATGCCTTTCGCCATACTCTACCTGCCCATTCACGGTCTCCAATGATGATTCGATCACACAGCTCACACATATGGTAGCTTCTCTTGTTCTCAGTTTCACTGAATGGCATCTTTATTGGATCGACAGCAGGCTTGTGGCCCTAAAACAAGGAGTGGGGATGAGGAGGACCATTCAATTCAAAGAGACATGAGTATAATTCTCTGATATTAAGGGAGTGGGATTTTCCCAAGTTTCCTTTTTCACACCCTGGGGAGCAGGTGGGCTGTGAACAGATTTTAGCAACAACCTTTCTAAATGTGAAAGTAAAAACACGGCTTCCAGGGATCTAAAAGCAGGCAGCCCTTCTGCTTTATTCCATAGAAAAGAAGCCTTGGTTCCCAACACAGTAACAGAAGTGTCAATGAAGGAAAGTGCTCTGAAAACCAGACAAAAGACTGAACCACGATTAATAATCACCTGGATAAAACTTTGCACGATATTGAGAGCAGGTTCAAGAACAGACTCTTCCCACTTTGAGACTTCAGACACCTCTAAGCCATATACCGGGGGAACACTGGGACCAGGTCCTAATGATGACAAAGAACAGTTGTGAGAGGTCAGCCTCCAAGACCCAATCTATTGTTTCCAGGACTCCAAAACCCCTAAGGAAAACACACAGGACCAAAGGAATAAACATTTTGACCATGCTATTCATTCACCATAAACATTAACCACAATCAAAAAAACCTACAAGGCCAACTTATCTGTAGCCAATAAGCCTGGATATATAACCAGAGGCTGAGGTGTAGAATCTTCCTGATCAGCAAAGAAACCAAAATGGAAGCCGGGCGTGGTGGCGCACGCTTGTAATCCCAGCATTTGGGAGGCTGAGACCGGAGGATCCGGGTTCGTGGCCAGCCTCAGCTACCTAAGTGAGGCCCTCCGCAACTTAGTGAGACCCGGTTTCAAAATAAAGAATAAAAAATAGGGCTGGGGGTATAGCTCGGAGGTAGAATGCCTCTGAGTTCAATCCCCAGTACCGCAAAAAAAAAAAAAAAAAAAAAAAAAAAAAAAAAAAAAAAAAAAAAAAAAAAAAAAAAAAAAAAAAAAA
>PVLC010027822.1:0-21497 GCA_004027655.1 Graphiurus murinus
TGGAACCTGGGGGCATTCTACTTCCGAGCTACAGCCCCAGCCCTATTTTTTATTCTTTATTTTGAAACCGAGTCTCATAAGTTGCGAATGCCTCACTAGGTAGCTGAGGCTGGCCGTGAACCCGGATCCTCCAGTCTCAGCCTCCCAAATGCTGGTATTACAAGCGTGCGCCACCACGCCCGCTAGAAAGAGTATTTGCTATCAATAGGAAAAATAAAAATACAAACACTTCCACAGGATAAGTGAATCTACCATTAAAAATGCCCCAATATATATGAGGAAATATATATGTTCATGAAGAATAAAAATACTTAATCTCACTAGTGCTCAAAGAAATGTAAGTTAAAGTAATAATGAGATGAGTTGGTGCTAATTTCTACTTCTGGAGACATGGCAGACTAGACAAACTGAAAATCTTGCTACCATCAAACATCTAAAATTGCTAAAATTTTAACATACTTAAAAAAAATTACTGTATAGTTTCACTCCCATGAAAATGCAGAAAAGCCACAGGAGAGCAAACCAAGCTAACTAAAAACTAGAGCAAGCCAGATGTTGTGGTGCACATCTGTAATCCTAGTACTTGGGAGGCTGAGACAAGGAGGATCTCAGGTTCAAAGCCAGCCTCCGCAATTTAGTGAGACCCTGTCTCAAACCAAACATTAAATATGTCTGGGAGTATTAGCTGGTAGGATGCCCCTGAGTTCAATCCCTAGTACCACAAACAGAAACAAAAACAAAAAATAAATAGAGCAAAAAGCTTGAGCTGAAAAGCAGTTCCCTGGGCTTAGAGGAGGGTTTTCCTTCAACTGGTAACAAAAAGAGACTAGGGACAGAGAGGCAAGTAAATCCAGGCCCCTCAAAAGGCTGTACCCCACACCTCCAGCACAGATGTGCTTGTGCATGTTTTATGGACATCAGATCAACAAATTAGCATACGAAATGGCCCCAGGCTGGTAATAACCTGGAGCAAGTGGAAGAAACAGACAGAAGCTTCTCAAGCAGGGCTCACCTCAATCCAGTCCACACAGAATCACTGCAGATTAAGCTTGAATAAGATGAACTTGGAACCCCAAATACAAAAAACATGAGGAAATGGAGCACGATGAACAGGAGTCAGATGATAAAGAATGTCATTATTAAGCCAGGCGGCTCGCGCTTATAATCCCAGTACTTGGGAGACTGAGACAGGAGGATCTGAGTTTGCAGCCAGCCTCAGCTGCTTAGTGAGGCCCTCCGCAACTTAGTGAGACTCGGTTTCAAAATAAAGAATAAAAAATAGGGCTGGGGGTATAGCTCGGAGGTAGAATGCCCCTGGGTTCAATCCCCAGTACCACAAAAAAAAAAAATGTCGTCATTAGAATGAAACTAGGAAAGACTATTTTTACCAATAAGATGATACAATAAGAGAAAGAAGGACAATGCTCAATGTTGTTAAGGATGTAGGAAATTGACATTTATGGACTGCTTATAGAAGTGAAAATTGATCCCTCCGGGAGCTATTTGGCAATATGTCTGAAATGCTTTAACAACCAAAATACCCATTGGCCCAATAATTTTAATTCTAAGAATCATTCTAAAAATATAGTCACAAAATTGTCCAAAGATGAATGCACAAAGATGTTTTGTAGGGACATTTGTGTGTGTGTGGTGGTGGTACTGGGGATTGAGCCCAAGAGCATTCTGTCTTTGAGCTACATCCCCAGATCTTTTTATTTTTTTGTTTCAAAACAGGGTCTTAGCCAGGCGTGGTGGTGCACGCTTGTAATCCCAGCATTCGGGAGGCTGAGACCGGAGGATCCAGGTTCGAGGCCAGCCTCAGCTACCTAGTGAGGCACTCCGCAACTTAGTGAGACCCGGTTTCAAAATAAAGAATAAAAAAAAAAAAAAAACAGGGTCTTGCTAGGTTGCTGAGAGTCTCAATACATTGTTGAGACTGTCCTCAAACCTGAGATCCTCTGTCTCAGCCTCCCAAGTACTGGGATTACAGATAATGCACCATCACACCTGGCCCATTTTTTTATGGTAAAAACATAGGAAAATCCTATTATACTGCACAGGGAATAAAAATGATATTGTATATAGGCATATTTGACATTGAAAGATGTCCACAATATATGGATAAGTGGCAAAAAAGCAGATGACTCCTTTTCTTTCTTTCTTTCTTTCTTTTTTTTGTGGTCCTGGGGATGGAATCCAGGGGCATTCTACCTCCGAGCTACATCCCCCAGCCCTATTTTTATTCTTTATTTTGAAACAGGGTCTCACTAAGTTGTGGAGGGCCTCACTAAGTACGTGAGGCTGGCTGTGTACCTGGATCCTCTGGCCTCAACCTCCCAAGTACTGGGATTAGAAGTGTGCACCACCATGCCTGGCTCCACTCCTTTTTAATTGTGTGGCCCATTAGGGAAAGTTCACCAATACATAAATGAAGGTATGTCAAAATTCACTAGAAATCAGGGAAATTTAAATGACAAAAGCTGTACCACTGAACTACATCCCCAACCCTGAACAATGTTATTTTTATATTTGTTTGTTTGTTTATTTATTTTTGTGGTACTGGGGTTTGAACCCAGAGGCATTCTACCTCTGAGGTACACCCCTCAGCCCTATTTTTTATTCTTTATTTTGAAACAAAGTGTCACTGAGTTGCTGAGGTTGGCCAGGAACCTGTGATCCTTCTGTCTCAGCCTCCCAAGTACTGGGATTACAAGCGTGCGCCACCATGCCTGGCTTTAGATAGATACTTAATATGTGGATTGGCTTACGCAATTATGGAGCCAGTCTCAAGATATATGCTAGCTGCAAGCTGGCGAACCAGGAAAATCAAAGGTGTAATTCAGTCCAAGTCCAAAGGCCCAAGAACCAGAGGAGCTGCAAGTGTAACTCCCAGGCTAAGGGGGTGGGGCCAGGTGCTACCAGTGTAAGTCCTAAAGTCTGAAGATCCAAGAACCAGGAGCTCCAATGTCTATGAGCAGGAGAAGATGGATGTCCCATCAGAGAGAGAGAGAGAGACAGAGAGAGAGAGAGACAGACAGACAGACAGACAGAGACAAACAGAGAGAGAGATTAATTGATTGCAGATTGGATGCCACCTGCCCACACTGGAGAGGGCAGATTTTCTTTACTAGTTGATTCAAATGCTAATCTCCTCATGAAACACCCTCACAGACACATTCAGAAATAGTGTTTACCAACTATCTGGGTTTCCCTTAGCCCAGTCAAGTTGACCATTTAATTAAGCCTCACACATACCGTGGTTGGCAAGGACTTGGAGAGGTGAGAACTCTCATGAGCTACTGGTAGGAATACAAACTGGCACAGGCATCGTCTGTATGTAGAAGCCCCCAATAATGAGATTTCCTGGTGCATATCCCCAATAAATTCTTATTCAGAGCCACAAGAGGTTCTAAAACTTCATGATCAGCTACACATTATTTGTGGCAGAGGAATTCTGGAGGCAACCCAAGTGTCCCTCATTAAAAGATGAGAAAAGTAAAATATGGTAGAATTTTAATTTTGGTACTGGGGATTGAACTCAGGGGCATTCTACCTCTGAGCTACACCTCCAGCCCTTTTTAACTTTTATTTTGAAACAGGGTCTCACTAAGTTGTTGAAGGTCTCACTAAGTGTCCGAGACTGGCTTCTAATTTGTGATCCTCTGTCTCAGCCTGTCAAGTACTGGGATTACAGGATTGTGCCACCACACCAGTTTAGAATTTTTTTTAAAAAAGTCTTTTAAAAATGCTTTTGGAGCAGGGCATGGTGTCACATACTTGTAATTCTGGTACTTGGGAGGCTGAGACAGGAGGATCACAGATTCAAGGCCAAACTCAGCAACTTAGGCCCTCCACTACTTTTTTTTTCTTTTTTTTTTTTTTTTTTTGGTAGTACTGGGGATTGAACTCAGGGGCATTCTACCTCCGAGCTACACCCCCAGCCCTAGTTTTTATTCTTTTGTTGTTGTTGTTGTTGCGGTACTGGGGATTGAACTCAGGGGCATTCTACCTCCGAGCTATACCCCCAGCCCTATTTTTTTATTCTTTATTTTGAAACCAAGTCTCACTAAGTTGCAGAGTGCCTCACTAAGTAGCTGAGGCTGGCTGCGAACCCGGATCCTCTGGTCTCAGCCTCCCAAATGCTGGGATTACAAGCGTGCGCCACCACGCCCGGCTTGGCCCTCCACTACTTAATGAGACCCTGTTTCAAACTAAAAAATAAAAATAGGGTTGGAGGTATAGCTCAGAGGTAGAATGCTTTGGTTTCAACCCCCAGTACCCCCCACTTTTATCGGTGCATTGTAATTATATGTCATAATGAGGTTCAATGTGATACATATATGCACACAGGTCTTGGTGTGTTTTCCTTCAGACCCCATCCTGCTACCTACCCTCCTCCCTGTGCATATTAGTGAGGTTGGTAGTGACACCTTCATGTGTGTGTGTGGTACTGGAGATCGAACCCAGGAGCATGGTACCTCCAAGCTACACCCCAGACCACCTTTTTTGTGGTACTGGGGATAGAACCCAGAGACATTCTACCTCTGAGCTACACCTCCAACCCTATTTTATTTTGAAATAAATTCTCACTACATTGTGGAGGGCCTCACTAAATTGCTGAGGCTGGCTGTGAACCTGCAATCCTTTTGTCTCAGCCTCCCAAGTATTGGGATTACAAGCATGTGTCACCATGCCCATCTGATACCTTCATATGTGTACATAGCTTTATCTGAACTATTTCCTTCATCAGTTAAAATATGGTCAAATTGTGTGTATATGTGTATGTGTTGAATGAGAAAACTAGGAAAACAAAAATGTTAACACAACAGATTTGTATATTACAAAAAACATGTAGTTGTAAAACAATACAACAGATTTTATAATATTACATACATATAATTCCAAGCAACACCCCCATCCCATTTTAGTTTTTATTTTGAACCAGGCCATATTTAAGTTGTTGAGGCTGGCCTCTGCCCTCAAACCTGCAATCCTCCTAGCTCAGCCTCCCAAGTCCTGGGATTACAGGCGTGCACCACCACACCCAACTTTTTCTTGTTATTTTAAAAATTCATCTTGCTACTCAGAACTACATTCCTGCTGTTAGATAAATGTACAATAGCCTACTAAAATCAACTGCCTGTGTGGCCAAAGTCATTTTATTGTTTTTCCAGAATGTTCCAAAATAGCTCTGGAACAAGACCAGTGGGACCACCAGATAGCTATCTAGCCTCACCCTTCTTCCCATGCAAATGAAGACCTACTCTCCAACCCAGCTCAGGATAACAAGGCCCTCTCCTCGGCTGGGGAAAGGAGGCACAGCATTCATAACTCTCCCCTTCTGAAAAGCTGCCTGGAGCAGACAAAAGGTCCCACCTCAAGGGCGGAAACTTTATTTGCAGCTTTGTAGACACAGGTGTTCTTCCTGGAGACTTAAGACCTACAGTATGGGACTGTGTTTGGCCAGAAATAGCTCAGAAGGCCCTTCCCTCAGAAGCCAGCTCTTGAGGCCTTCAGTGTATGTTCTCACTATATTTGGCAATGCAAACCAAAGAGGTCAGTGGCTTAGCTCACAGGGGAAAAAAGGCTATTCCTGATTTATAATCCCTGCTGCAAACCAGAGCGAAGAATTTCAAGCTCACTCCATTTATTTATTTTGCACACACACTCAGCTTACTGCTAAAGCAGCCCTCCTTCCCAGTCCGACCAGCCCACATGTAAACCCTTCAGAACCACAGGTGTAAATCACCTACCCAAGCCATCTCTGTAGTGGAGGACATTTGGGGACATCTGGCTTGAGAAGCTAAGTGTTAAAATTATCCCACTTTGTTGCTTATGGTTTCGGAGCATCAAAATAGCCTGTAGCACTTGGGTGCAAATCCAGGCTCCGCCAGTTATTAGTCACTGTGTGACCTTGGCTGAGTTACTTTATGTCTCTGAGGTTCAGTTTCCTTATCTATAAACAGAGATAATAACACCTACTTCATAAGGCTGCTATAAGAACCAAGTCAGATAAGATATATGAAGTGGCTAGGAGAATACCTGACACCAAGCAAGTGCTAAAAAAAGAATCACTTTCCATTCCTCCCGTCTCCCCCCTCCACCCTTAGCTGTTTGGCCAATGTGTTGGCTTTTCAAGAAATTGCCAGGTACCTCTGGCTGATTGCCAATGGATGGTACCATTCCCACAGCCAGCAACAGTAGCTACTAGATAAAAAACAGTGACTACTTCTCAGCTGTGGACAGGTCGAATCAGCTCACAAATGACTCACTGAGATTGATAAATGTGTTCTTGGCATCAAGAGGCCCTATCCTGATAAGCTTCAGCACCTAAGGAAAAATAATAATAATAATAATAATCCAGAAGGTTGCTTGTACAGCTTACAGAGAAGGGCCCAGGGTTTGATGGTGACCCTCAATTAATCCTGAACCTGCAGCTGACTGGTCATAGGAGGGTCTCTGTCTCCCCTGCAGTGTCTCTAGTCACAGGACTGAGAGTGGGAAGGACTCCAGGCAAGCAGCTGCCTCTTTCCTCTCAGCGCTGAACCATTCCAGCTCCTCTTGCCTTGGATTCCCTGAAGTCATAAGACTCCCTGAGCAGAGAGCTAGACGCCTGTTCCCTGCTCACAACAGCCCTAAGCTAGAGCCCAACCTACCTTTGGCAGCTCTGTCTGGTGGCTGAAGCTCTGCCAGGGTGAGGTTTGGCTGAGGGCTCTGTGGGTATGGGACAAACCTTGGCTCAAGGAAGAGGGTGAGTGTTGAATCCTGAGCCACTGTCCATGAGGCCGAAATATCCACTGCTCTCTGCAGCCTGTGTAGCCCTTTCAGACCATCCAAAGCCCACTCCCAGCACAGAAATTCCTCCACTGGAGGTTTTAGTCTCTTCTTCATTCATATATGCCCTGTGCCTTTGCAGCACCTGACACAGAGTTCCCTCCAAGTGAATATTTAAGAGATCTTTGAGGACAGGATGATCTGTTCCTGAATTTGTAAACCCTTCAATTCTGGTGAACCTCACCAAATTGTTAAGATCAAATAGGAGAGTGGACTGTATAAGACTGACACCATCAATAGCTAGGTGCCAGCAACTGAGGCTTTGTTTGAGAATTCCATGTGCTAGGGTCTCTTTCTTCTAAACTAAATCTTCTTCAGAATCAGGTTGTCTGTGGACTCAGACCTGTCTTTCACAGGGTATGCAGGTTTTCTTCTGCAAGAAAGAACCATGCTCATCCCTGAGAGAGGGCCCTGTAATGTGCAACCCAGGCAAAACCTTCATCCAGGGGTAGACCACCCCGGACATTTCCATCCTCCAAACCACTCACAGGCTTTCCTCACCAGACGTGTTTCTTGTTTTGTGGCACTGGGGATTGAACCCATAGGCATTCTACCTCCTAACTACACCCCAGCCTCTCCTTTTTTATTTTTGTTTTTTATTTTGAAACAGGGTCTCGCTAAATTGCTGAGGCTGGCCTGGAACCAGTGATCCTCCTGTCTCAGCCTCTCAAGTACTGGGATTACCGGCAGGTACCACCACGCCCGGTTACCAGACAGGTTTCTGAGATCACCTAGAAGCCCTGAAGTGAAGATTCCAGGGTAATTTTCTGGAAAGGACAGGCAATTGGTCTCCATCTTGAGTTTTCAGGACAATTGGCTGAGACACATGGGGCAGGGAAATCAAAATTGGGGTGCAGATTCGCTGCCTCCTTCCCTTCCCCTTCTGTCCTGATTTTTCCTATGGCCCTGCTCTTCTAGTCGCTCAACGGAGGGGCTTAGTGTTCAGCATCTATCATGGGCACTGGGTACAACTTTCTAAGATGATAAGACATAAAGAAAGCAAGGAGGAGGAAGAGAAAGGGAGGCCTGAGAGAAGGGGAGAAAATGAAAAAGGCTTGGGATGGAGGAAGGAAGAGGAGCACTGCAAGGGGAGGCGGAACAATGAAGGTCTCAGGCTGTCGGAGGCGCACGGTTCCGGCAGCACGTCCGTCCTGCCCGCCTCCGGCCAGCAGCTGCTCGCTGCGCAGCGTGTGGGCGCTGAGTCACTGTCCTAGAACACAGCAAGCCGCCGTGCAGGTCGTGGGGGGAGGGGGCTGGTTGGCATCTGCAAACTTTTTTTTTTCTTTCCTCTTTCATTAAGGCTGTGTGCAGACTCCCACGTAGGAGAACTTATTAAACCGCACGTATTGCCTCCCGGCTCTTGGGGGCCCACCCCTGAAGGCCGGCAGGGGGCGCCACAGCCTCGCGTATGAACCAGCCAGTTTGCTGGGCGTTCTGGCCCAGAGAGGACCGGCTGCAGATTTCCCGGGGAAGTCCGAGCGTTCTGCTGCGGTAGCTTCTAACTTTAACACCCGCAGCTGCCAGGGTGAAGTCCCCATTTAAAGCCTCGAAACCACCCCAACTCTCCAAGGCGCGCTTTCGCGCAGGGTTCCGTGAAAAACTATAAAACTGTGCCTCCGTTGCGCAACCCGGGGAGTCCATGCTCGCCTCCCCAGTAGGGCTCAGCCTATCCCGCCCGGCCTGGCCGCCACGCGAGGCGGGGACCTCGGGCGTCCAGACTCCGGACACGCGCTCGGCACGCCCCGTATGCAGGCCGGAGCTCGTGATAACTAAGCCCCTGCGGAGCCGGGTCACCTAGCACCCGCGCCGCCTTTCCACCTTCCCAAGCCGGGCGGCGGGACCCCAAGGCTCCTAGGCAACCAGAAGCAGGACCCTCCCTTTTAAGATGCGTGAGCTGAGAATGAATCAGCATTGAGACAGTTTATTAGTTTTCTGTTCGCATATCACCCATTTTATGTAAATAGATTATACAGAGACACGATGTTTCCTTCTTCCACAGGCAGTAAACCAGGCACACTATTTTACACACACACACACACACACACACACACACACACTCCATGAACCAAAGTTACACCTCGCTGAGCCATTCACGTCTTAAAATAGGGGGAAGGGGACAATATAATTGCTTTAAAATGCCCTTAATAGAATATATAACGTACAAAAATATCTCTATATATTTGAGGTTACAAAAAAAATTCTTGACAGCAACAAACTTAAATATTGATAGTTACCTCTGTATATACAACACGCATTGCACTTTTCCACTCTAGGTTTGGGAAAGTTCAAGTAAAATTGAGGCGCCCGGGCAGGGGGCCACCCCGTGGGAGATCAGTTGGTGGACCGGTGAGACAGTGGCTCAGACCCCAGCCCTGAAGGTCTCAGCCTTTAGTTCTCGGTTTCTCCTCTCCCTGAGCCTGGCACTCCCTCGGATTGGATTCCTCTGCCCCTCCGGAGCACCCGGGACTGGTCGGAGTGCCGGGAGCGCTGCCCCGAAGCAGAGGGGGCCCTGCAAAATCAGTGCTTGCGGCCAGCCGGTGCCTCCCGGACCTCAGGTCTCTGCAAGGCTGCCTCAGCTCGGTCCCAGGGCGAAGCCTCCAGCTACCGGAGGCGCCAACAGAAGGCTTGCGCGACTGTTCGATGCTGCCACTGGCGCCTAAATCTTCAGAAGGGTGGCGAGCGCTGGATGCACCCGGGAAGCTCGAGCCGCTTGTGCCAGTGGTTTCGAAGACACCAGGGTCCAGTCCTGGCCAGCCTTCCGCAGAGAACGACGGCGCCTGCGGCCGTAGCCTTGGGGGCTGATTTTGCTCCTGGGGGCCATGCCGTCCTTGTCCTTGTCTGTGAATTGGTAGATCTGGTGCGCCAGCTTCTGCACTGTGCAGGTCCCGAAGCGGCAGCCCAGGTTCCGGAGGCCCTGGAAGTTGTTCATGCTCTGGCGGTAACGCTTGACTCGGATGCGGGCGGCGTCCGGACTGTTGGGGAGGGGAAAGAGGCGATTTGAGACCCCCATCTAGCAGGGCTTTGGTCCCAGCCACGGGGAACGAGAGCCATTCCAGGACCCCAGGGAGCCGGAAACTGCTCCCGCCATCCGAGATGAAATTCAGCCTCGGAGATCCCCAGAGCCAGGGAGGCGGAGAGGGGGGCTCCTCCCGCGCAGCGCCCGGGTGGGTCATAGTTACCTAGTCTGGGGGCTGCGAGAGGCGCCCTTCACGTCTTGGGGCCGAACCAGCGTCTGGACAGGCTCGGCCTTCAGGTCGGCGATCCCGGCGGGGTAGCTGCTGGACGCTCGCAGTTCCCTCTTCCCACGACTTAAAGCCCACTTGTTCCATCTAGAAAACACAAGCAGAGGCGATTCGTAAGCGTCCCGAGACTTCCCAGCCCATCCCCGCTCTCATCCACTTATTTAATTTATGGTGCTGGAGATCAAACCCAGGACCTCGCGCATGTCAACCCTCCCAGTTACTTCTAAGCCCTGGGGACCAGCGGTCAGCTTTCCCTCGTCTGCCAGGTACCGGGACTGGGGAAGGTGCTGCCCCGGACTCACTTCTTTCGGAACTCCGACGCCACGTCGAGCCGTGCAGCGTCTGCGCCCAGGAAGGCGAGCGAGCCCAGGAACATCAGGGCGACCGAAACCAGCTTCATTCTGGCTCTGCGCAGACCCTGGAAAAGTAGAGAGAGGAGCCGACGTGAGCACCCCGGCTAGCTGCAGCGTCCGGGCGGGGCGCGGCGGGCGGGGGCCCCGGCGCGGGCGAGCTCAGCCCCGCGCTCCGGCTGGCTCGGGCGCTTATCTCCCTCGGGCGCAGAGAGGCGCCAGAGGCGTTTGCTCCCGCCGGGCGGGTGACAAGGCCCCACAAGGCAGGCTGCTGCAGAGCGCCAGGCTCCCAGAGGTTCCCTGTGCAATCTTTAGAACTTGGCTTATAGAGCAGAGGGAACTGGGTCTCGGGAACTCCATCTGTGTGCATGAGCTGGGCCCGGGATGTAGGCTGTGTCCCGCAGAAGATCTCCCCAAAGTGGGTTGTTCCCCTCACCCAGCGCTCCCAGTTTCAGGCTTCAGCAAAGCTCCCCACCTCCCTTTAACTCCCGGTGCCTGCGGCACCTACCTGCTGAAGGGGTATTCTGCCAAGTACTTGGAGAAGTTCAAGACGGACGTCCCTGGAGCAGTGGCAAAACCCCAAAGTCCAAAACTGAGTGCGATGAGAAGACAGAAGTGGCAAGGCTGGAGCTGTTCTGCCTAGTGTCACCAAAAAACCACTGAGTGGCCAGCGCTGGTTCTTGCGCTTTATAAGAGCTCAGGGGCGGGGCCTGTGCTGCCCTCCCGCCCTTCCTTTCCTCCGGCGTGCGCGCGCTCCTACGTTCGGGCACGCGCATTGCTTGCCTGTGGGCGTGGGGGTGGGGGTGGGAGTGAGGATGGGAGTGGGGGGGGGTCCCTGGTGCCCCGAGGACCCAGAGATAGACTCCCAGGGGGTTGATGCAGGAACTGCCACACTCCTAATTCTCTGGCACAAGGTTCAGACGGCAAGCAGGGGCGAAGGAGGGCCAGTACAGTGTTTTGGGGTCCTTGTCCCAAGACCCGTACAACCCACTGCGGGGCCTTGTGTCGTAAAGCTGCAAGAACCAACCTCTGATGGCCCGAGCTCGGAACCTGGGGAGCTGTGGCCTCAAGTGGGCCGCGCCCCCTGCCGGCTCCGCGCCTGACCTAGCCTCGACCCCAGATTCCCGCGGAGCTGCAGGGGCAGGGTACAGAACAGAGGGGAGAGTGGGGCTCCGCAGCCCCCCGAGAGCCGAAGAGGCCGCGGGGTTTCTGGATGGGCTAGTGAGATTTCGCAATAAGGGTAAAGCTCCGAACGGCTGAATTGAGAATTGGAGGAGATAGTTATCTGAAGTTTCAGAATTTACGTGTCTATTTGGAAATGCAGGAATAACCAAAATCAGGATGAAAGACCTTTAATTTCCCCCGTCCCAATCCAGCTATGCCTTATAAGGTTATAACCTGAGAGTTTGCCTGACTGCCTTCACTCACCCATTGTAAACGTGAGGATTCACTGCCAGCCGGCACACTAACGCTTCACGAATGTTAATCGCTTCGCAGTTTCCGAAGCACAGCCACATTCCCATCTCCTTTGATCTTTACAGTAAGTTAGAGTTTGAGTTAGGTAAGGAAGATAACGTTACTTCTCCCACGTCACCAAGTAGGAAATTGGAGGTCAGAGAAGGGGAGTTTATCTGTGACACTAAGGATGCCAGCAGTTCAGTCCTAACTCGGCCCCCGCAGGCAAGCACCAATTTCCCCCACGAGATTGGGGAGAGGCAGCGTGGATTCCTCTCTGCTGGGGTCACCATCCCTTGAAGGGAGAGTACCAGCCCTCACCCAAGAATATGTGCCTGTTCATGATGAATCAGTTCGAACTGGTTTGTCACACACTTCACTTTCTTACTTTTGGGGGGCCAAGCTAGGGCCGGAAGGCTCAGGCTGGCGGGGCTCCATACTTCTTGCACGCGGGTTCCTGGTGTCCTATCCCGGGCCAAATCACTTGAATATCCTGAAGCCCAGCGACTAGACTGAGAGGCCAAGGGTGGGACACTCCTGACCAGACCTGCTTCTCGTCCTCACTCCCTGGTAATTCGGACACCAGCGAGCCACATCCTCTGTCTCATGTCCCCAGCACATCGCTAAGCTTCCTACCTCCTCTGTCTTAATGGTTCTGAGGCTGCTTCCCGGACCTTGGCCACAGCGCGGTCTGGGCAGAGCCTGCTGGCTCAGCCGCCCTCAGCTCTCAGGACTGAACCGTGGACATTGCACCTGGGAAAGAAATGGCTGCACAGAGGTTATGTATTCTGAGAACTCTTCCCAGAGGGAGTCACTTGAGTATACCTGAGTTGCCACTGAGGGCTGGGGACATTTCAGGATCTGGTTCTGGTAAGGGCTCGGATGCAGTGGGACGAACTGGCGGCAGGACTGTCGCCACAGCAGCCTGGGTCAGGGGGCTGGTCTGTCTGCACCGCAGACAGCAGGTCTAACTGTGCGCCTGCTGTTTTAGAGGAGCCTCCCCAGCCTAACTGTTGTTTTTCTCGTTCATCTCCCATTTCCCGTCTCTTCCTTTCCCTTGGTACCAGTAAGGTCTTCCCACCGATCCAGTCTAGGGCGGGCTGTCAGTCTTTCTGAGGATGAGACCTACCTGTCTCCTGTCTCCGATTTCCACTGGGTCTGCGCCAGATCGCGTTTTACTTTCATTTCTCTGGCTCGAGCCTTGGACTGCCCAGGAGGTCAAGGACAGCTGGGCGTCGGCGCACTGCCAGGGAAGGTCTCGTGATCTGGACTCGTTCCGTCCAGTCCCCGCCAGTCCCGAGGGGTTCGGTCTGCAGGGAACTCGGAGGCTGTACCTCGTTGCCTCCTCGCTTTTGGGTGATTCTTCGGGAGGGGAAACAGCTCTCCCTTCAGGGGCTTGATCGCAAAACTTGCTCCTGGCTCAGACTTCTTTGAGCTGCAGGCGGATTCAACCAGGAAAGCAAACCCGGGGGTTGAAACAGACTCAGCGGTTTGGCTACACCAAGCAGCAGTGTCTACGCCAGCCAGCGGCGTTGCGGCTGCGCCAGGAATTCCCACCTGAGAATCTTGGCACGCGCCCTATGGACCTGGGTGCTCTTTGTCACTCTAGCACTTGACCGATCTGTCGCTTGAGAAGTGACCCAATTCTGTCCTTAAGTAAAGCCCTGGATTGGCAGCTGGGAGGATTTTGCTAGAAAACCCTTATCTTGGAAAGTGTGTTTGCCTGTGTGGGCAACAGAGGTCAGAGAGCTCCCCAGAGCCTCAAGGAGTTTAAGCGGAGAAAAGATAAGGAAGCCAGGCACTCGTGGCACACACCTGTAATCCAGTACTTAGGAGGCTGAGAGGGAGGATTGCAAATTGGAAGCTAGCCCCAGCAATTTAGGGAGACCCTGTTTCAAGGTAAAAAATAAAGGGGGGGGGTTGGGGGTGTAGCTCAAAGGTAGAATGCCCCTTGGTTCAATCCCCAGTACCAGAAGAAGAAGAAGGAGGAGGAGGAGAAATAATAATAAGGAATATGCCAAATCTGGGCATCCATTTTTTTTTCTCATGGAATCGAAGTGCTTTACTTAATCAAGATTAAATTGGGAAAGGACAAACAAAAACCAAACACAAAACAGAAAAAAAAAAAAACAGAAAAAAATACAGTGGGAATTCTGTTCCTGGTGATTTGTTAACAGTTTCCTCCACTCGAGTTGCAATGATTGTAAATTCACATGGAGCAGGGACAGTACAAGGAAGGGAGGAAGGAAGGAAGGAAAAAACAACTTGAAAATCTTCCTGACAAGAAAAAGAAAATCCTGGTTAATGAATATTCCCCCCCTTTTTGAGCCTGAGAATCTTAAAAGGTGAGGGAACACACTCCCAAAGCATTATAATAACTGTGTATATCCTGACATCATATACATATAAGTACACTTATACTAAAGGTTTGTTGAATTAATGGTGTTTTAATTTCTTCTCCACATTCCAGTTGAATTATTTTTAGGCACTAAATCTAAGCCTTATTCTTAGTAATGTTCAGAGTTTAAAACATTGTGTAGTGGTAGTTTCTCAGTTAACACTGTGGACACCCTAAAGCTAGTGTGATCACACTTAAGTCTTTCAGAAAATTAAAGTGAAATAATAAATAGCATTCATAAAATTAATAAGAATAAAATACGTATATCTCAGTACCTTGCTTAATCATCTCAGAGGCCTCTTTTTTCAAACAGGAAACTTTATGATATATTTATTATTCATGTAGTTCAAAATGCCTGTTAAGCTTAAGGCTTGTTTACAAAGTTCTCTTAAAAACAATGTTCAAGATGCATCCTGAAGTCATAACATCAAGTGGTTTATGAAGCAGGATACAAAGGCTAAGTAACTTTTTTGGGATCTCTGGTATCTCAAAGGAACTAATAAAAATTCAGATTCATTCTGGAAAGTATACATAAACCAATTAAAGTGTAAAATAGGCATATAGTTTCAGGATGACCACACTGAAAACTCTGACACAGAATAAAAAGCACTGTTTCTATATCTTTAACTTCTATCTGCTTTGGAGTAGTCAGGTTGGGGAGGACAGATAACCTCTGCTTTTAGTGCACAATATTTTCCAGGACATTAGCCTTAAGAAAAGTAATGTTTTTGGTGCTCCCTTTCCCCTTTCTTTTTGCAGTACTGGGGATCAAACCCCGGGCCCTGTGTATGCTAGGCAAGCACTCTACCACTGAGCTATGTCCCCAGCTTGGTGCCTCATTTTTTATGCTCCTGCACAAAACAGACAGAAACAGTCAGTCCTTGTACATGATAAAGCCAGATCCTAAAGCTTAAAGAAGGTGAGTTGTAGGACAAATGAAAGAGAACACAGAGAAGGAGATAGCAAACATAAAGAAGGCTATTATATTAACAGCAATAGCAGAAAAACATTAAATGACTTCAAGAGAAATGTACTACTGATGGCACAATGAATGGCATTAATAATAGATGGTAAAAGAGATGAAGAGACATTTGGGGTCATCCCTAGCTAATGAGAATGGTGTTCAGGGGAGCAACAATCATGGTAGATGCCTCCTAGATGGGGGACCCTGTAGTATCAGATCCCAAGAACCACCGGAACAAAGCGATTCTTATGTATGGGCCTGTATGGTTTAAAAGGTGATTTATTCAACTATTTACTGATCATATAGTGAGTGCCCAGCATTGTGCTAAGTTCTGAATGTACAGCAGCCACCAATGCAAAACATCACTCTTGCCTTCAACGAGCTTACAGCCTAGTGGGATAGCCTGCTGTGAGCACATCCTCCCAGGAATGCATACATGATTATAAACTGTGCTAAATGTTCCAAAGGAAAGCAAGACCAGGGGGCACCTAATGTCCTAATGTCCCCAATGGAGAAAACAGCATGTACAAAGGTCTAGAGGTGGGAAAAAATTTAGTGCATTAGAGAAAATGAAAGGAGATGAGTTTGGTTGGAATGTCCCACGTAAGGGATAAGAGTGGTATGAAGTGAGATTAAGGAGGTCATCTGGGTCAGTGTAAACAGGATCCTTTGAGACACATTGAAGATTGTGTACTTTATTTCTGGTGACATGGGAATCTATGGGCAGGTTTGGAGACAAAAGAGACATGATCGTATGTATATTTATTTTAAAGATCATTTTGGGGATGAGGGTGTAGCTTGGTGGTAGGGCATGTGCTGAGCATGCATGAGGCCCTGGGTTCCATCCCCAGCACTGTAACAAACAACAACAAAACCAAAAAAAGGTAAAAATTCATTTTGACTATTGAATGTGGTAGATGGATTAGAGAAGAACAAGAAGGAGAGCAGGTTGGGTGTGGTGGCACACATGGAAGCTGAGACAGGAGGATTATAGGTTCGAGGCCAGCCTCAGCAACTTAGACCCTGTTTCAAAATAAAATAGGTATGAGGGTGTAGCTCAGAGGTAGAATGCCTCTGGGTTCATTCTCTGGTACCACAGAGTTTGTGGGGGGGGGGTGCCTGAGAAAGATTAGAGAAGGCCTAGTCTCATCCAATCTCTATTGCGTCCCCACCCTATGAATACCCCACAAAGTGCACCAACAGAGCCAGCTTCACAGAAATGCACCCTGTTCAGTTGTACAGAGCCTACATTTAGAAGAGCCTGCACTTGGTTTAATGTTCTGCTGAAGCCGTTCTGAAATTCTTAATAATTTTCAAACAGTAGGTCCTACATTTTCATTTTGCACTGGGCTCTGCAAATTATGTAGCAAGTTCTGCTCACCAAACATGCAATCTAAGTAAAAGCAGCCTGCAAACTCTCACAGACTTATTTATACTGGAGCTGCTAACATCAGGGGTACTTAGAAGAATGTTAAGATTCGATCACCTATCTCATCACACATGTGAAAGCAACCACAGGTCACCATCAGCCATCACTGAAGTCCTCTTTCCTGCACCTCAAATATACTCTCAAGGTAGAAACAGTATCTTTGCTACACAAGCTTAATTCATTTTATACTGGGGATTGAACCCAGGGGTACTCTATCATTGAGCCACATCCCCAGCCTTTCTAATTTTGAAACAGGATCTCACTAAGTTGCCCAGGCTAGCCTTGAATTTACAATCTTCCTGTTCCAGCCTCCAGAGCCGCTGCATACACATTTAATTTAAGACAGGGTCAATAGCCTATTTATTGTCTTACCTATACAGAAAGCACGGAACTAGTTGGGTGCAGTGGCACATACTTGTAATCCTAGCAGTTGGGGAGGCTGAGGCAAGCAGGAGGTTTGCATGTTTGAGGCCAGCCTGGGTAACTTAGCAAAACCCTGTTGCAAAATAAAAAAGGTTAAGATGATGATCTGGCATACACCACCCTGGGTTCAATTCCTGGGAGAGAGAGAAGAGAGAGAGAGAGAGAGAGAGAGAGAGAGAGAAGAGAGAGAGAGAGAGACAGAGAGAGAGAGACAGAGAGAGAGAGACAGAGAGACAGAGAGAGAGACAGAGAGAGAGAGAAATAAAGGAGGGAAGGGAGGGAGGGGAAGGATAGGAAAGAGAGGGGGAGGGAGAGGGAGAAGGAATGAATGAGAATGAATTGCAATAATCTAAGGGGGTGATAACAGCTCAGATTAGCAGGGGAGGTGTTAGGATGGAAAGAAGTGGACCAGGGGAAGCAGAAGTCATAGGACTGAGTGGTGAATGTGGGGCTTAGAGAAAAACAAATGTCAAGGGTAACAAGCTCTGTTTTTTGCTTAGGCAACTGAGTGGTTAGAGATGTGGCCATGGATTTTCTACCACAGATCTCTCTCGGTCTCCTTTGTTATGGGTTGATAGAGACACTCTAAAGGGACTCCAGTCCTGCCTTTGAATATTTGGTCAAGTTGAACTCTCACTGCCTCTCTGCACTGTAGTGGCTAACCACAGGAAGCACTTGAAATGACTGTGCAGATCAACCGCTGAGCCCCAAGGCGGCCTACAAGAGGAGCAATGGGCTGGTAAGTCTTGCTCACTGATCTTGAGCTCTTCTAAAGCAAGAGAGACAGGCATGGACTTTAAGCACACCTCATGACTGTGCTGCATAGCCATCCTCCCTTGCGGCTCCTGTTAGCTTTCAGGAAAACCAACCTGGGCTTCCTTTACTCTCTCTTTGGTGAGAGGTAATGGTGGTTATCTTGGGGGATGGTATGGCCTTCAGCCAACCTCAGAAGTCAGGGCTTATCAGTTTTAGCAGCCTGGCAGTCCTTGGCTGAAAAGCAAACTACAACTTCAGTGTATGCGAAATATGTTCATGTGTATATACAAACACACAGTGCCTTTAAATATTTACCTGGGATATGTGAAAATCCCTCTGCTACAAATTTCCATTTGCATATATCTAGCAATCTACCTAAGGCCTTAACAGATAAAAATATACCTAATAGCAGATAGATTTTTTTTTTTTTTTTTGCGGTACTAGGGATTGAACTCAGGGACGTTCTACCTCTGAGCTATACCCCCAGCCCTATTTTTTATTCTTTATTTTGAAACCGGGTCTCACTAAGTTGTGGAGTGCCTCACTAGGTAGCTGAGGCTGGCCGTGAACCCGGACCCTACAGTCTCAGCCTCCCGAATGCTGGGATTACAAGCGTGTGCCACCATGCCCGGCAGCAGATAGATTTTGATTCTATGCTTGAACACAACTAAACTTTGCTTTTTAAAAAGTTGAAATAATTCAAGCCAACACTTGCAAATAAAATAAAATCAACATATTTAAAAAGTAAAAGGGATGTATGCCCATTATCCCAGTACTTGGGAGGCTGAGACAGGAAGATTGCAGGTTCATGGGCAACCTCAGCAATTTAATGAGGCCCTCTGCAACTTAATGAGAACCTATTTTAAAATAAAAAAATAAAATAAAGGGATGGGGGTGTAGCTCAGAGGCAGAATGCCCCTGAGTTCAATCTCCAGTAAAACACACACACACACACACACACACACACACACACACACACACATATACACACAATTGTCAAGAAAATGAAGTGACAACCTACAAAATGGAAAAATATCTGCAAAACTTTTTTTGTGTGTGTGGTTCTTGGGATTTCACCCAGAAGCATTCTACCTCTGAGCTACACCCCCAGCCATTATCATCATCATTCATTCTTCTTCCTCTTCTTCTTCTTCTTCTTCTTCTTGTTAGAAACAGGGTCTTGCTAGGTTGCTGAGAGTCTTGCTAAGTTGCTCAGGCTCATCTTGAACTGCTCTCTTCCTGTCTCAGCCTCCTAAGTCCTGGGATTCCTAAGCCTGCACCACTATGCCAGGCTCCTACAAAGCTTTTATCTGATAGAGATCTAATACCAAGAATATATATACTCAAGCACAAAATGACAAACAGGGTTTAAGACATAATTCAGTGGTAGAACACAGGAAGTTCAATCCCCAGAACTAACACCACCACCACCAAAAAAAAAAAAAAAAAAAAAAGCAGCAAAGACTTGAATGGATATTTCTCCAAAAGAAGATTTAGAAATGGCCCACATACACATGAATAGATGCTCAGCATCATTGGTCATTAGAGAAATTCAAGTCAGGATCATAGTAAGACATGACCTCATATCTACTGTCTAAAACAAAACATTGGGACATTTATATATTGCTGGTGAGATTGTTAAATGATGCAGCTACTATGAGAGACTAGTCTGGTGGCTTCTCAAAGTTAAACATAGGGTTACCGCATGAGTCAGTAATCCTACTCCTAAGAATATACTGCAGAGAGTTGAAAATGGATACTCAGGTGTACATGCATGTTCATAGCAGCACTATTCACAATGCTATCTCCAAATGTCCATCGATGGATAAACAAAATAAGGTTTACATATTAGGTGGAAGATTATTCAGCCATAAAAAAGAATGAAGTGCTGATACTTTGGTGTATCTGATGCTACAACACAGATACAACTTGAAAACAATATACTGCACAACAAAACTCAGACATGAAAAATCACTTATTTTTATGATTTATTATATGAAATATTCATAATAGGCAAATCCATAGCTACAGAAAGCAAATTGGTGGCTGCCAGAGGCTGGAGGAGTAGAAAATGCTTAATGGGTGTGGAGTTTACTTTTGGGCGATAAAAATGTTTGGGAACTTGATAGATTTGGTAATTGCATAACACTGTGACTGTACTAAACGCCACTGAATTGTACACTCATTTTATGATAGGTAAATTTTACCCCAGTTTTTATTTTTTTTTAAAAGAACATAAAGTTGGGAAGGAACACAATTGCCTTAAAATCTCAAAGGCCATCATACAGAACCATACCTAATTTTTTTTAATGGGTAATCCCAGACAGCAGAATCAGGGGAAGTTACAATAGGACAACTCTGACATATAAGGAAGAACTTTCTAACAAAGGGGTTGTTAAACAGTAGAATGGGTTGCTTCCCAAGGAAATAAGTACTCTTCATTGAAAGTGATCAAGTTAGATGATGCTCTCTCAGGAAGTTATAGAAAGGATTTCTATATGGGATATGATATGAGGGGTTTTTGTTGTTGTTCGATTGTTTATTTTCAAGATCAATCTGTCTTCTCTTCATCTGTGCAATCAAGCTGATTCAGTTTGATCATTGTCAGTTTACAAATGAGGCCCTAGAGTTAAATAATTCCTTCAGTTAAAGACCTTCTAGCTGCAACCCCCGCAGTCCTCTCAGTCTGATGAAATGTGGCACAGAAGCGGAACTAGTCAGGAGCAAATCCTCCACGGAGACATAGACCCTTTGGACTCTCAGTTCAGAGTTCAGTCATTCCAACTTCCCGTTGGTAGCTGGGGGGGAGGAAGTTGCACATTTATCCACTAAAAATATTTGTTAAGCACCTACTATATACCGGACACCGTGCTCAGAGTTTTTCTATGCACACGTTAAGGGTAAAAATGTCTTCAATGAATAGCGATTAGAGATAAGCAAACACGAAGGTGATTTCCAAACCACGGATTTCCAAGACTACAGACTATCACTTGTACTACTAAACATCATGAGCAATTAACAAGTGACAAAGTAAGCTTATCTAAGCGACGCACTAGCCAAATTCCAAAGGATCAATAGGAAGTGTAACAACAACAACAACAACAAAAAAAAAAAAAAAAAAAAAAAAGCAAGCGATTGGGATAAGTTGTAAGTTGTAGACTGGATGATGAAATCCACTAAATAATTCATTTTATTGCGTGTTTGAGCAGGAAACTTGGAAGTTACCACCTGCTGCGTCTCCCAGGGCCCTGGGACCGCGGCTAGGGAAGCCAGCCCAGGCGGGCGGGGCTCCTCTGGGAGAGGCCAGCCCAGTTCTGGAGGATCCCGGGGATACCGCGTTCCACCGTGGAATCCAGCTTCCGCGGGCGCTCCGGGGGAAGCCCGAGCTGACCGCCCCCGGCCCAACCAGCACCGAAACCCTCAGAGCCTCTGAGGATTGCGCAAAAGCCTCTCCCTCCCCCGCCGGCTCGGTGGCATGCTTCTAAAATTCCCATCTGCACAACATAAACAGGAAACGTGCAGCAAAAGCCCTGGCGGTGCAAATTCCAAGCTTCCAGCCGAGGGCGGGAGAATCTCATCTTTGGTGGTGGCGGTGGCAATAAACAGCGGAAAGAGCCAACTTTGCAAGTGGCTCTCGGCCCTCCGA
>PVLC010027823.1:0-21343 GCA_004027655.1 Graphiurus murinus
TCAGTAAGTATAGGTTTATACACACTTTAAGAACTTTATTTTAAAACAATATATTCCTTCTCTATATAAATTCCCAAAGTGGGAAAGTGTGGAAGCTAAGTAGTGCCATATTCTAAAGAGAGTCTCTATAGATGGACCAATGGTTCATACTCAAGTGGCTGAACCCATCCTATACGCCTAGCACTCACCACCAACTCACATGAGCAGAGAGATCTTGTGGAAACAGGATCATTCCCTTGAGTAGAGTGCTGGGACCTTTCTCCTCTCTTCTCCATGACTGCTTGAAATCAAGTGGCTGGGCTGCAGAAAACACTTCTTAGAACACTGGGAGAAGCCGGGTGCCTACATAGCAGGGGAGATCATCATCCCACTCCCAGGCTAGAGGATGCTGGGCAACAGAAACCCACAGGTTCATCCTAATGCGGTGGGTGCTGAGTGAGATTGACACTCATCCCTTGGAGTTTGGGGCATGTGTGAATGTAGATGGGTAACTGCTTCTCCCCTGGTGAATGTTGAAGGCAGGAGGCTTGATCAAGAAATATGGGCAGCAAGGAAGGATGCTCTGACCACTAGTTAGCCTGGGAGAAGGGAGTTCTGACCACGGCTTAGCCTGAGAGGACGCTCTGACCATGGGTTAACCTGGGAGAAGGATGCTCTGACCACAGGATAGCCTGCACTTTCATTCCTTGGCATGCTGAAGACATGCAGGCCAAGGGAGAAGAGAGCAGTATTTGAATTTTTCTACCTATATTCCTTTCTAAAGGTCGTAAGAGGTTGTAGGATGTATCACAGGACCTGAAGCTGAGGGTGTGGACAGAAGAGTCCTGCCAGAGTGCATCTCCATGTCAGAGAACTGCATGGGGGAGGGGTGGATCCCTGCAGGTCTCCTGCAGAATCTGTATATGGACTGGATGAGAGAGCCAATATTTGCATATTCTCAGTGCATCAGCAAAACAGAGAGGATGGCACAGCATTAGATAAATGAAAGACTTTGGAAACTTTCTTCCAAAACACTCCTTTCCCAGCTGTATCACTTTCTTATTGTTGTCATAACAAATTCCTGTAAACTTGGCAGCTTCAAATAACACAGATTTATTATTACAGGCCCATGGGTTAGAGATATGGATGGCTGTTACAGGCTTAAAAATCAAGATGTTCATAGAGCTGAATCTGTTTCCCAGCCTTTTCTAGCTTCTTGAGGCTGCCGAAATGGCCCCTTCCCCTGGTTTCTAAAATAGCTATGGCAGGTGGCCAGCCTTCTCACCATATATCTCTATAATCCTTCCTTTATCATGGCAACTCTCTAACCAGTGTTGGGAAAGGCACTCCTTTTTTAAGGACTAGGATGATTAAATTGGGTTCACCTGGATAATCTGGGCTAATCTTCCCATCTCAAAATCTTTAGTTTAATCAGTTCTGTGGAGCTCCTTTGCCCCTTAAGACAAATATTCACAGGTTGTGGGGATTAGCACAGGATATCTTCATGGTGGTCATTATCAAGCTTATCTCACCCTTTGATCCTAGAGCGGCCAGAAATAGAGGTGGGGGAGGTATGGAAAAAATAAGAGAGCATCCCCAGCTCCTTCTTCCCAAGTCACTCAGGCCAGCGCTGGGCCACAGGAGGGAAAAGTTCTGAGGTGGATACAAGATTCACGTTTTTATTTAGATAGCAAGATTCTTCCTTTTAATCCCTGAAAGTGGGTTTTAGTTACAGAAACTGTTTGCATACTCCAAAGTAACCAAAACATGTGACTGGAGAAAGGCAGTTATTTTCTATTGGTGTCTGTCCCAGTTCCGATTGCTTAAAAAGAGTTACACAATTGTAGTTTTGATCACATCGTACATGTAATTTAACATCCTGCTTTTCCACCAAGAAGTTTCTCATTCTGAAAATTGTCTTAGGGAATAATCAGATAAAGATAAAGGCTTAGCATCGGGTCGTTTATGGAACATCATTAGTTCTTCTCTTCCTTTCTTTTCTTACACTGTTTTAATTTTATATTTTATGGTCTATTATTATAATAAACTTTTTTTTTTTTGCCAATAATCTAAGCTGTCTTGCTTCTCTGTCTTTTCCGTCCAATACTCTATTGTAAAGAAACCCAATGATCTACATTTCTCATGCCTGTACCAAGGAGTCATATGACTTCTTCAGGAATTCCCATGATAGTGCAGATTAATCTCTCTATAAATTTATGATCACCAAACTCAAAAGGGCCCCCAACACCATCCACCAACCACACTGTATTTCTCTGGTCTGCTTTCTCCATCTCAGAATGACTTCTTCAAATTTTTTTCCTTCTTTTTCAACTTCAAAGCTCTCTCTCTGGTGAATTCTTCCAAGTATATTTTGGGTCTGACTATTTTTCTGACCAAGAGCCATACATAACAGATTGTCTTCACTCTTCCCTGTATATTTAACGTCTCCATCTCAAATAGTTATTTATATTTCTTTTTTGTTGTTGTTGTTGTTTTTGTTTTTTTGCAGTACTAGGGATTGAACCTAGGGGCATTCTACTTCTGAGCTACACCCTCAGCCCTATTTTTTAGTCTTTATTTGGAAACAGGATCCCATTACGTTGTGGAGGGCCTCACTAAGTACCCATGATCCTCCTGTCTCAGCCTCCCATGTCCTGGGATTACAGGCTTCCATTGTGATAGCCTGAATAATGGTCCCCCAAAGATGTCCAGGTCCCAATCCTTGGAATCTGTGATTGTGTTTTCCTCTGTGGCACACAGCAGATGTGACAAAACTAAGATTCATAAAATTGAGAGATTGTGCTGAGTCACTCAGGTTTTCTAGATGTAGTCACAAAGTTCCTTAGAAGAGAGAGGCAGAGGGGTCAGAGAGAGAAGAAAAGATGTGATGGTGGAAGCAGAGGTCTCAGTGATGCATCCATGGCCCAAGGAATGTGGTGGCTTCTAGAAGCTGGACAAGGCAAGAACAGATTCTCCCCACAGAACCTTCAAAAAGGAGTACAGGACTTGAGGCTTTCTGCCTTGATGGCCAAGAATGCTACCAAAGCACAGAGTCCATGTTCTCCCTTCCTTTTGGACTAAGATTAAGGGTAATTTGCGAGTCTAGCATCTCCCACTCCACAAAACGGATGGGTTCCAAGTGGGTCCTCAACATCTTTCTTCAACATCTCTCATTTTTATTTTCCCTTCCTGATTTCTTTTAGGATTGAGGGATGGTGGTCTTGGATGAGTGTTCTCATTTCTCTCAGAATTCTTCCCAATTTGTAGTGATTTTGATTTACAAATGATTTTAATCATTCAGTCCATTCACTGGAATATTTTATTTTATTTATTCTTTCCCCACAGTCTTAGAGAAAAAGAAAGCTATCAAATGAAGATATCTACCCCCCAACCTCTTGTCACCACCCAACTGTCCTTCTTTCCTTGTTTTTCTTCAATGAACATGGAAGACACTGGTCTCCTTGAGTTTAATTTGAATCTTTCCTCTGTCTTTTGGACTCCCTCCCCTCTGCCTTCTTTTAAAGACCTCATATAATCTACAGTTCTTGTCTCTCCTCCATTTTCACCTTATCCCTCTCCACTAGCTGGTCATTGATTAAACATGTTTATATCTCACTTATATTAGAAACCAAAATAAACTCCAACTCTACAGAATTATTATGCTTTTTCTTCTTCTTCATAGCTAGTTTTTTTTTTGAAGAGAATTCTTCATTCTGTAACCAACTGTGATCTGTTTTATACATGCTGTATTTGTTAAAACAGAGTTCGTAAAGGTTACTGTTAAGTTCTTGGATTCTAAGTCTAATTTACATCTTTCAGTCCCATGTAACTCAGTTTTAGCCTAGTATACGACATAGTTGAGTAAGCTATTTGGCACAAATTGTTCTCTTTTCTTAGCTTTGTACTGCTAACTTTTCTAGTCTTTTCCTTCCCTGTTGCCTTGATTACACTTAGTTTCGTGTGCCCATTTCTCAAATGTTGATCTTTCTCATGTTTTAATCTCTGTCACTCTTTAATCTACACATCCACTCTGGGCAACTTCATCCACTCCAGTGCCCTCGGATGCAGTATATGATGACAATCTGCAGAGAGATGCTTATGACACACTTCTTACTATTGAGCTTCCTCTACGTGACTCTGAGTGGGATGGAGGACTTTTCTTTCACCTGAGTTCTGTGTTTATGAATATGAGACAGAAAAGAGATGTGTCAGAGATTTTCAGACCGTTGTTGGGTTTTCTATGATCAAGGAAAGCCTAGAGACCAGAGCATGTACTCCTTTCTTCAAATGTCTCTCCTATCATATCTATTCCTATCATGTGTGCAGAGCTTTTTGAAAATGATCACACATGCTGGGACTACATATTCACAGCAAATTCTCCATATTCTTCTAGCAATGCTCTGTAATAGAAGTTGAAATATTTCCATAGGATGACAAAAATTACGAGGTTTGAGAAACTGGGGTTCAGGTAATGGATATTATTTGGGCTGCATGAATCGTACACAAAAAAGGAGGTTCTGATTGGGAGAAGTAGAGAGAACTCTGAATAGTTCAGAGTTCAGTACTTGATTCTCTTGCAACAGGGAGTGATAGCCTAGTTTTTAAGTTGGTGCAGCATTTGACACCCTGACTAAGAGCAGGAAGTGGAAGTGAAGAAACATTTGCTGCTTCCTGTTTGATGGTCTGGGCTGGTCTTTTGCAGACACCAACAGGTATGTGACTCCTGCAACCACGGACAAATAGGAGCCACATTCAGTGTGAATTGTCATCAGATCCTGAAATATATTCCTGTGCTCTTCTCAGTGTTTGACAGTGATGACGATGATGAGAAGGATGTATGTTTTCATGGGCTTTTTAAAATGCAAAGTGGAGATTTCACATATGAAGGATAGTGCAACACACATTCTACTACCACGCATTTGTCTCTAGAAGTCACATTTGCACTTTTAAAAACATTTGGCAGCTGCCTTGATTGTAAGTATATTAAATATAATTATCAGAACAATTTCTTTTCTTTTTTGGTGTTTCTTCCCCGACTGCTGGTATATCCTGGTTGGCACAACTTACACAGATGTGAAAACAATATACTATTTAAGAGAATTTTTTATGTATGTGAGCTTTAACAGTGTAGATATGAGGGAGAGTTTAGTTCCAATTTCCAATGGTTGATTATCTCAAGCTACTTTCATATAATATTAAAATATTGTGTTATGAATAATGCTGAATTTGGAAAAGCTGAATAGAAAATATTAATGCTATCTTCTTCAGATTAGCCAATATGTAATCTTTTGGGGTTCATATTTTAAATGCTGTGTTTATATAAAGAAATTAGGATTGATTCCATGCCTTTTTCCTTCCCAAAAGACCTTCAGAGCCTAATAAGGAGCAAACTTTTTTTTTTCTTTTTTTTTTTAGTCAAGTAGTAAAAACATAAACACCATAAATCCATGGAATGAAAAGTTTCTGTTTTACATAGTATTTTATTAAAAAAAGAAGAGTTTCCATTTTAGAGATTTTCATCTGAGATTTCTAGTTAAAATCTCAAGGCTAGTCACTCTTTTATCAGGTGGGGCATTTAACATTTAGGAGTGGAATGTATGGAGAATACTGTATTGTCATTATTAAACTACAGCAAATTTTTGATGTCACACATATTTGCAGTATATTTAGAATCAATTTGAAAATAATTCAAATATTTATGAAATCTTACCTTTTCACCAGAGTTGTCTTTGGCTGTTGGGATTTGCCAGGTAACATTAGCAGAGTTTTGCTGTTCCTGAGTCTCAGCCTCTATGTCTTTAGGACAGTTGATTTGAGGAGGCTCCACGTCTGATCCACAAAATACAAAAATCGATTAATACCCTATCCTGACACATACTTCTTCTTCTTCTTTTTTTTTTTTTGGTGCCACTGAGGATCAAAGCCAGGGGCATTCTACCTCTGAGCTACACCTCCAGCCCAATTTTATTTCTTTTTTGGAAACAGGGTCTCACTAAGTTGTCAAAGGTCTCACTAAATTGCTAAGCTGGCTTCAAACCTGCCATCCTCCTATCTCAGCCTCCCAAGTACTGAAATTACAAGCTTGCACCACCAAGTCTGGCTTCCTGATACATACTTCTAAGTCAGCTAAGAAAGAGGTAATGAACTGGTTATAATAATAGTTTGAGACTCATTTTTACATCTTAATTTAAATTCTTAATTTACATCTTAATTTAAACTTCTTTCCCAGCATTTTATATTAGCACGGCTTACAAGTCTCTTCCTGATGCTTGCTGACCTCTTAGCCTCACTTCTTAAAGTTCTCCTACTGCAACTCACCTTCCACATTAAATTACTGTCAGGCCCACAAGAGCTACATGGTCTTTCTTTTATCTGGGCCTTTGCCTATGTTCTTTGGTTTGCCTGAATTAATGCCTTCATCCCCTTTTACCTGTAAAACTACTACTCGTCCTTTCATTCCCAGCTTAGCCAAAAGTTCCCCAGAAAGCTTTCTTTGATTCTCGGGTCCATTTGGGGTGCTCACTCTCCAAGTTCCCACAGCCCTCTGTAGGAGCCATGACCTCAACAGGCCATTTTGAAATTGAATTTTCTCCTTTAACAGAATTTAAGTTCTTTGAGGACCAGGATCCCTCTTATTCCACTGTCTTATATAATGCAGGGCATGTAAGAGGAGCTTAGTAAATGGGTTTTGAATGAAACAAAGAAAGAAACAGAAAGAAGTGAATGTTGACTAGCAGAAAGAAGCTACACTTGAAAATGAGGCTATGAAGCAGAATTAATTAGCAGTTCTAGAACTGCTAATTAATAGTCCTACTATAATTAATCAGTAGTCCTACTGTCAAAACAATGAATGAAAGCCAATATTTTTTGCAGTGTAAAACTTGGCACTACAAATACTGAATTAAGCATTCTAATATCCTACAGACCCACATAAGCCAGAGTAGAGCTAAGTTCTTATTATATGATATAATGCATCCTTTATTCTAACTTATGCTAAATTAGATATTCTGTAACTTGCAGTTGGATAGACCTGAATTTATTTCATTGGGTTTCACATCTTGTTTCTTTAAATTTTTTCTTTCATTTATATTTTCTTCTTCTCAGAAGAGATTATACCCAGTCAATTCCATGCCCTCCTCCCTCACCTCCCCACAAAGATGCACAGTAAAATAGCGAATCGAGTAATCTAAAAGAAAGTATTTAATTTAATTTTCATTCATACTTAAGTAATAGGTTGACTGGGTCTAGAATTTAAAATTTCTATCAATCTTTTCCCCATGTCCTGGAGACATTGCTGCATTTCCTTCTACTACTTAGGATTACAAACAAGAAGTGTAATGTGAATCTGATTCTTATAGTTTTAGGAACAATTACTCTTTCTCTCTGGAAATTTAAAGTTTTTTTTCATTAATTTCATGCCTCAGAAATTTCACTAGGAGTAGTGAAAATGTGTGAGCCCAATACTCAAAGGCCATTTTTGGGCTAAAGTTTTAAATTTTTCTGTAACTCAGGGAAACTTTCTTCTGTGGCAGGAATATTTTTTTCTTCTTCATCCCCTTTTCTCTTTGCTTTGTTACTCCTTATTAAGCAACAATGGAATTTCTCCATCTATCATTGGTATCTCCTAACTTCTTTTTGGTTTGATCAATTGGGATATTCAAATTCCTTGTTTACCACTCCACTGGGAAGGAGTTCTGAGTTTGATCCTTTGAATCACTAATATTGTTTTCAACAACATTCATTTTATTTTTATTGTTTGCTCTTGTCCTTTTCTTAGAAATATTTATGGTATTTTTGCCTTTAAGAACTCTTTCTTATTTGTAATACCTCCCTTTTCATAGTTGTCTGCTCTTGTCGCAGGAAAATTGACAATATGAATGAGAATGGGAATGCAGGTTTCAAAGTACCAATAGCTCTTGTTTTAATCAGTTCTGTTTCATCTGCTTTATATGGCCCAGAAATTTCTCAAGGATTTTCTTTCATCTCCTGATGGAAAATTTACTTGATTTCCAGCACTAATATTATCTTCATTGTCCTATTTCTTCTGTCATTGCCTGGCATTTTGTGATTAGATTTTTGAAATCCACCATCTTAAACCAAAAATCCTCATAGCAACATACTGGTATAACACTTACCATTTTACCATAGGCTAGCAGCAAAATTTCCAAAAAGGAACAGTAATACATGGCATTTGTATGCCATTATTAGGGGTTTGGGTTTTAACCAAGTGCATGTAGAAACCTACCTTTACACACAGCTGTCTGAATTTTGGCACTCCATTTTCCAGAAGTGGCACATCTCACTTCTCTGATTCCAGATAAAATGAATCCCTGGTAGCAACTTAGCTGACATATTGTCCCAGGTCTGGCTGGCTGCCTGCCACAGTTGGGGGGAGATATGATGACACCTTTGGGCTTCTGAAAGGTGGGGCAATGACGTTCTGTTGTAGGGAAATGAGAGACTATTACTTGTATTCCCACAAATTAGAAATGCCATAGATTCTTTACCCAAGAAAATTATAATCGTGCTGTCCTGGAATTGACATAAGTCACAAAAAAAATGTTATATAATTCTGAATATATGATGTATGGTAAATAATGCTGAACTATACCTCTTTAGTTACCTCTTGTTATTTTTCCAACATATCACATCCTTGAAAAAGTTTGGTCTTTTAATCAGTGCTGTTTGTGACTTTCATCATTTGCTTGGAGCACCTTTGTTTGGTTTGCAGGGCATTCTTTTATAGATTTGAAGTGTAAAATAGTAAACTGGATCTCATCTTCCATAGACTAAGTGATATATTCAGCAATCAATTCTATTTCATGAGTTTTTTGGTGTTATCTTTTGGTGTTATCTTTAAGTGAGCTCATAGTGAGAAAAATTTTTACACCTTCCCTAAAATCACTATTCTACTTAGGGCCTTGACCCTTAATGGTATCTGTAGGATAAACAAAGAACAGCGAATAAATTGGATGGAATGCAGACAGAATGGGAAAGGTTTGGACTCACTGCAAGATGTGTGTGTGAGTGTGCCCATGTCCAGGTTTATTTGTTGTAGTCGAGATTTTACTGACAACATCGCTCACATCTTCAATTGTATTTCCCATGTAATAATAGCTAACATTTATTCAGTACCTACTATATGCAGGCATTATTCTAAGTTCTTTACATGTAGTGACTCATTTATTTCTACAATAAGGAGTCTTATTATTCCCATTCACAAATTGAGAGAGAACTGAGCCTGGTATAGAGCATAGTCGCAGCTTTCCTGAGTCCTTAGCAGGTGAGTGGCAGAACTCTTGTGTTCTGAAACCCTCTGCCATCTCGCTCCTTCCTGGAATGACTTCTTTCAAAACTTTATGACAACAAAAGTGATTTTTTTCCCTAAGAAATTCATTTGTCTCTACTTTTGCGCCATGCCTGCCCAGACTTCCTGTTCTGTTTTGATCAGGAGGAAAATCAGAGTCAAATGTGTGGTTCACAAGAGTCAACTCAAGGTGGATCAAAGACCTGGAAGTCAGGCCAGAGACCCTGCAGCTACTTGAAGAGGGCATAGGGCCAAAACTTCAACACATAGGCACACGTAAAAACTTTCTCAACGAGACCCCAAAAGCACAAGCAACTCAAAGGAAGATCAATACATGGGATTGCATTAAACTGAAGAGCTTCTGTGCAGCTAAGGAAACTATCAAGAACCTCAACAGAGAACCCACAGAGTGGGAGAAAATTTTTGCCAGCTACTCTTCTGATAGAGGTCTAATATCTAGGATATCCAGAGAACTCAAGAAACTCACAGCTAAGAAAACAAATAACCCAATCATAAAATGGGCAAAGGATCTAAATAGACCTCTATATACTTTTTAATATCTTCTCAGAAATGTCCCATTTGTGCCTTTTTTAACTTAAATTTTAAATTCCATTTCATTGCTTTCTTTAATGATTTCCCTCTTGACCACTCTGCTATATTCCTCTTGTTCTATAGTTCATTTTCTTTGCTTAAACAATTATTGTAATGTCTTTGAATTTTCATTCTATTGTCTTTTTCCTAACTTTTGAATAAAATGTTCAGTTACTTTCAATTGTTCCTGTTTAATAATGAAAAGTAAACTTAAGTGAATTGGAAAATTGAACTTAGTGCAGATTTTTTTTAACCAGTGAAGAGAAATAAAATAACATATTTGTTTATGCATCTATCACACTATGCATCCACATATGTGGATGTTTATTCAGATTCATTATGTTTAGTTACCAGTCTTCCGAGAACGCTAGATAAATTAGAGAGCAGGAAAAATGAATGACCCCAGGCCCCACGCCTTCCAGGCACTTACCCACACACCGGGGCTCTGCGCCATCCCACTGGGCGTTTCCTTGACAGGTAAGCTTAGCGCTTCCCTCTAGTCTGTAGCCTTCATCACAGGTAACCAAACATGTTGTCCTGTAGGACATTTCCCCCGTGGAACAGCTGATGCGGCCATGTTTAGGCTGGCGGAGATGGGGACACGTTCTCACTGTAGAACATGTAAACAATTAAATCATATTTTACTAAATAAAGGCAGAAAGAATAGTTCCCAGTTTAATAATGGCTTCCCATTGCAAGCAAGAACATCTCCTGTTCTTAAAATGGCCCACAATAAACAACACATCACTTCTTGAATTTTGACAGGGTGATTAAAAGCATATGTTTATGAAATGCATCTCCCAGACCACGTCACTGTGAAGTCCTGGCACCCTGGCTGGGAAACTTAAACTGTCTGGGCCTAAGTGGATGACGATGGCTGTAGATTGGGGTGGTTGACAAAGGGAAGTACCTACAGCCCTTACCTAGGTCTTTGCTGTGATTTCCCAGGCTATGTTCCAACAAAGGGCAAAGGTCTTTCCCGGGATAGAAGCTTCAGGTTCATGCTCAACTTAGTTCTGAGACCTCAGGGCCACATCCTGGGCTTTTAAAGGTCCTAGTCTACAAAGCTGCCCAACTTTTGCAATCTTAAATTCCAGTATTCCACCGTCTGGTCTCTCTAGCTTTCTTTCTCCTTTCTTCCCCCATACTAAAATCTTAGTTCACGCTGCTAATCTTGGCTTATATATTAATATCAGATTATTAGTTTTGTTTTGTTTTGTTTTTTTGCTTTTGCGGTAGAGACTCTGAGTTGCCTACCCAATAACTATTTTCCCCAGTATATTTTTCAGCATAGTAATGTGTGTAGCTATATGATTATAATTCCCCATCTCCATTACAATTAATATAATGAGACACAGCTGAAGTTGTGTGGGAGTTCTAAGAAAGCTGTTGAAAGGGGACTGTCTCAATCGAGACGTCTTCTTTGCTTTCCTCATTTCCTCTTTGTTTTTCCCAGAATACAGACATGAAGGACAGTTCCCCAGCATACTATCATATACTTATCCACTACTTTAGGAAAGGTAGCACACACTAAGATGATAGAGTGAAAAAGAGTTAGTCTCTGGTGGCAATGGAGTTACTACTCCAGCTACTTTGGGTGACCTACTTTGTTCTTTCAGGGCAGAGAAAAAAAGAAACCCCAATTGGCTGAAGGCATTGTTATCTGGATGTTTGGCACCAGTAGCTAGACACAAGTCCTAACTCCCTCTACACATATCCATTCATTCTTCCTTTCTTGACAGGATTTGTGTGTGCTCCAACTCTGCTCAGGGGTAGGGCATGTGACCTAGATCATATCTCCCTGGGCTGAGAAGTGGGTGGGTACAACCGGTGATACGGTTCCTTTTTTGACCCTCTTTGAATTGACCATGAGAGACCAGCCCGAAGGGTGATTGACCCTGGATGCCAGAGACGCCCCTATTCCTCAGGCTGGCTGGGGAACATCTCCTGGCATTCCATGGGGTCTCTAGAGAAACCTGCATTTTCTAGTTCATCCACCTCTGACCCACTAGCCTCATCATTACATCAGAGAAGCTAGGAAAGGGCACTTGGACCGCTCCTGGCTCTGTGGTTTCCAAACAACATCTGCGCTCTGAATTCTCCTGGCACGATTTCCTCACTGCCCAACCCACTACAACCCACGATGTGTCTTGGAGCCAGTTTTGATTAACTGCAACATATCCGACATTCCTGCTCATGCTAGTCTCTGAGGAAGCCCTGGCCTCCAAGACCATCCCTCATCTGCCAGGTTCATCCCAGACAGCTGTGATCCAAATCGAATTTAAATAGACTCTTACACTCTAGAATGTGAGATCAGCCTTTAGTAAATCCTTTCGTATCCTCAGCTTCTCTTTTGAACTTCTTCACTTTCTTATCCTGATCAAAGTCTGACTGTCTCCTAGACAGGGCCTGGAGGTCAGAGGGATGTCTTCATCATTCCTTATTGCCTTTCCAGACCATTCTCTCTCCCTCCTCTCTAAAAACCTAAAGCTCTTTTGAAGTATCATGTTATCTATGCAACATCCTTTTATCCAATTCTCTCCTTTTCATGCACGTGCACCCTAGTGATTTCATTATCTACATAAGTGATCCCTTCAGTCTCTTGACCTCGTTCCCTCTGGTGACCATGTCATTCATCCTGCCTCAGCACCGCCCTCCTCCCCATTGCAGATCCTCCAGACCTCATTGTCACTGTCCAAATGTCCCACCCTACACATGACACTTCCCACCTGTCTTCCAGGATCCCTCCCACGTGCTTCAATCCCATGAACACCTATGCCCTACGGAGCCTCTGATCTATTTTGTGCACCTTTTTTTGAAGAAAATCATCTCTATACTCTTTACCATTTCCTTTCCACTAGTATAGCCACTCCAATCGGTTTCTAATCAAGAAGGAAGAAGGGTTATATAAGGAGATAGGAGTGGGAGGGAAGAAGAAAAGAAGCAAAGGAGAAAGGAGAGGATGGAGGAAGAAGAGTTAGGGGAGAAGAAGAGGTGTCAAAGAGTAAGGAGATGTCAAACAAAACTATGGGAAGCCATTGTTTTGGACTGAGCTCCTGCACTAGACCCCAACAGACCAGACCAAACCAAAATGGTGTCACTTGTGCTAAATGCCACATAATCAAACTAAGATTTAAGAAAGCAGATACATACCCAAAGAGACCAGTTTTTTTTTTTTTTCCTTCTGGAAACAGGAGATCTCTTTCAACCTTGATCAGTTAATAAAGAATTCACCTCTGCGTTCACCCTTTAAAAAAGTAGCCTAAAGTAGACTGATATTAATCAGTCAGGTTTTCCCCCCTTATTATTCTGTTTCCTTGCTCTCACCTTATAAACCCCTCTATTCTGAAGTTGCCTAGAGGGGGCTTTCATTCCATTTTGTAGAATGGAGACTACCCTGAAAAACGAATCACAAATAAAAGCCAGTAGATCTATAGCTAAATTGGTTATAATGTTGTTTTCTGACAGAGATGAGGTAAAAGTAGGGGGAGAGGGAAGTAAAAGAAGGGGAGGCACAGGGAGACATGGGTGCTGTCCAGAACAAGGACAATGCAGCTTTTTCATCAGATAGCATGTACAATACTGCCACACACAGAGGTACTGTGAGGAGACGCGTCTGTTGAATGCACCAACAGACATAGATATAGTTGTACAAGTATCAGATATTGTACAAAGACAGCCCTTACCACACCAGAACAGACCAAACCAAAGAACAAAAGAACAAAAGGACAAAGTTCAGTTTGCTCTCAGATAGCACTTGTGGAACACTAAAGGCCAGAAGACAATATAGCAATCTGTAAAGATTTTCGGACAAGATATCTAAGACTCAAGAATTTTGTTGGGACTCTGGGTGAGATACATTTTTCTTTCTTTTACTTTTCTGCACTAGCCAATTTTTTTTTATACCAGGTGTGTGTGTGTGTGTGTGTGTGTGTGTGTGTGTGTGTGTGTGTGTGTGTTGAAAACCAAACTTTAAAATAACAGGAAAGGAAGAAGCTGGGGCAAATATTCAAGTGCATATTTTGCTGAAGTAATGGTTATCCAAACCTATTCTGCAGGAACCCATTCAAAGTAATATTACTTGACAGATATAAATAATGAGTACATTAAATGTAAACTTAGGATGTATTGCTCCACAGAGAAAATTCAGGAATGAGATTCAAAGTTACACTATAAAGCCCTTGTCTCTCCTATCCTTAGGATGGTTTGGACTGAAGTCAACTATTAATAAAAAATGAATCAAAATATTTCGCCTTCCGTGCTTTGACTTTTATTGAATGTGTCCATCATGTGTAGTGTAAAGCCAAGTGCCAACTTGGCTTAAAAGGTGAATAATATAAATTCTTATGATCAAGATGCATACAATCTGCAAAACCATATTAAACAGCTGATTTTAGCCTTAATAAAAAACTAAAAAAAAATCACTGTAGCTTTCCAAACCTGATACAAAATGGATTTACATCATCTCTCAAGAGTACTGATAATAAATTAGAGTTGGTGTCTCAGACAGATGCAAATTGTATTGCTTCTCAAATGTTGGTTTTAATAACTGTTCATTGCCCCTCGGGGAAAACAGAGCAATATGCAATAATTCCTATTTATTTCTTAAATGCTTATCCTCTTTTTCATTCCAAAATAACCGTTCATTACCATTTTAAATAGGAACCCATTTATTTGCTAAGTTCAACTTAAATTTTTATCTTAACAAGCTGAAAAATCCAGCAATGTTTCTTGGCTTACATTCATGTTAAAGCAATCTCTAAATATTTAGTTTTATTTTAGAAAACAACAACTAAATTCTGATTTGATCATTACACATTGTACACATGATTTGAATAATCATACTCTACCATACAAATATGTAGAATTATCTTGTGTCAGTTAAAATTAGAAAAATAATAATTAAAATTTAAAAATAAGCAAAGCAACTTGGTCTCTTAAGAGAACAATCTACTGTTTAGTAGACATTGAAAAAACCTGGGAACTTCCTATGTTTCCATCTTAAAGTTGAATTCAATTTTTTCTTATATACACATGTTTCCTATCAATCTCTAAATTATAATAACAACTATTACTGAAAAGAAAAAAAGAAAATCAGTTGTTAACTGTAGGTTTCTTGTTTGAAGCTTTTTCTCAGGGATAAAAGAGTATCACAAAATTTAATTTATTATGATGCTATGCCTTAGAAGTTATCATTTAGAAACCACAAAAGAAGTTTTATTGGTTCAGAAAGAAATGCATAATCCAGATAAAATTGAAAATGACTAGCTAGGCATGATGGCACATGCTTATATTCCCAGTACCAGTGGTAGAATGGCTTTGGGTTCAATTACAGTACAAAAAAAAAATTGAAAATGATTTTAAGTGCTTTATTAAGAGTATCTAGAAAGAATAAGAACCAACCTATCAATTATTATTCAACACTGCATTGACAATGTAACATAAAATGTGTAATTTTCCACTGATCTTTCATTTCTGACTCAGTATTAAAAATATTTTTATGTAAAAAAGATATAACAAAAATTATTTCATCATTATGATTAGATTTAATTAGATCTGCAAAAATACTACTTTCTCTAGACTACTCTCCCTGAAACAGAAGTGAGTCCTGCCCATTTGCCATATTTCATTGAATTTCAGATACTTCACTTATAAGACACTCCATTATCTTACAGCCCACTACTAAAGAAATAAAAGTACTGATGAAATAGGTTATTGCTGCTGATTTTAAGGCACATTTCAATTTTCGAGATGTTAAATGTGATTAAAAACGTGCTTTTGATTTGGCGGAAATATGGTATATGTTTCATAGAACAATATCTCAAGTGAGTAAATCTATTAACGATTAATATGGTAGTGGAAGGGCATGAGTATCTTCATTCAGGACAACTCTTTATTGATAAGTGAGGTAGCAGATTTGCTGGTGAAGTCGAAGGGATTTTAGGAATAACCATGGTCCGTCCTTACTACGATTAAAATTAGTTTATGTACATTGGAATAGTGATTGAAATTACATAGAAGAGAACAAGCATGCTGTGTGTGTGTATGTGTGTGTGTTACTGGAGAATGAACCCAGAGGCATTCTACCTCTGAGCTATGCCCCAGTTCTTTTTATTTTTTATTTTTGAAACAGGATCTTGCTATGTTGCTGAGAGTCTTGCTTAAATTGCTGAGGCTGGTTCAAACCTGCAATCCTCCTGTCTCAGCCTCCCAAGTACTGGGATTATAGGCATGTGCCACCATGCCCATCCTACAAGTGTGCTTTTTTAATGATAAGTGACACAAGCAAGCAATTCGTGCATATACTAATCAGTGCACATCAATGTATACATTCATCAATATGTGCCTGTTAAATTCAAGTTTTTATCCATTTGTCAGAGGCATAAGCAAGGACTAAGGAGAGAAAAACACACCCTGTGCTCATAATGCATTCACAGTCTAGCAGAAGTGGATAAGCAAAGTAATTAAAATTAAAGTAAGTGAGGCGGTTTGGTTAAGCTGGAAAATGTGCTTGTCAGAATCCCTTTATTGTGGTCTTAGGTTAGGATTGGTTAAAAAAGGAACCCGCCCTTGATTTTGGAAGGCAGACTCAGTGATGGGCAAATGCAGAGGCCCATGCTTGTCTCTCCTTGCCTCTATTCTATGACCTTGGAGGATGACTTGTAGACCGGTGGCGGGCCCACACTCACTGCCCGCTGCTGAGCCCCAGAGACCAGCTACACAGGGGTCTACGTTCTCTCAGACCTCCCTTCCTCTGCTGTTGCGCTGCCACAACTGAGCAGGTGTGGCTTCCCAGACTGAGTTATCAGGCGCTCCTGGACCTTCCCACATTATCTTCTCAACCCTCTGTTTCCAAGCTCCTTCCCAAATTATGCCAGGTCCAGTCCCTGAAATAAATCCCTTAACCCATAACATATCTGGCAACTGCGCTTCCCAACTGACCTGACACACAGAGTATCAGCTGGGGTCAGGGGAGGACAGGCTTGCACACGTAGAGGTCACGCCCTTCAGGCTGAGGAGATTGGCAACAGTGGAAGGTCAATGAGGACTGAGATCAAAGGCAGGGTGTTTGGAAAAAGCCCGCCCATGGACGGCTTCCTGAGAGGCACCGCCATTTCTTATGCTTTAGTGTAGGACAGTCACAAGCTTGGGCAGGGGGCGTGGAGGCTGGAGAGGCAGGGACCAGACTCACCCTAAGGGGCCAGCTACCCTGCTTTTCTCAGTTCTCTCTGGAAGGTCACAAGGTGGAAAGTTGAAATGTAATCTTCCCTGCTGTCTACCATGAGGTATTTGGAAGAAAAGGTAGAGATTTTACACAGAACTTTAAAGTGTTGACTTCCCAGGAATATCTTTTAGAGGTTTCTTATGATTAATTTTTTTTTCAGTAAAGTTATATGGCTTTTTGTCTCTTGAGACTTCATGGCTGGAAATGTCTTTTCTTTGCCTTTGTGCATAAACAGTAAGACTAGAAATCGAGAATTTAATTCCTTTCCCTGAGAATCCTAGAAATATGTTCTTATTATCTAACACTTAGAATGGCTAAGAAATGCCCCCCGGCTAGTCTGATTCTCTTTCTCTGGTAGGTAATATTATTTCTAACTATAAAACAGACACAATTTTCTATTTTTCCAAGGCATTCAGAAATTTCACTAAGATTATTTCCAGACATGGATCTGCTTTTAATCATTTTTTTTCTGTCATTAAGTGAATATGAAAGATTTTGGTTGTGCATATTTATTTTCAAGATTTCAGCTTGAGGAGATACTCTTTGATCTTCTACGATTGCTTTTTTTCTACTCCATTCTTGCTCTAGATTTCTAATGTAAGCACAGTCTATTTCCTGAGATTCTTTGATTCTAATATAAGAAGAATCTATTTCCTGTGCCTCTTCTCATATAATTTGATTCCTTCATAATTCTATTATTTTTGAAGCTCTGCTCTACTTTCAGATAGATTTCAAGAGTTATTTTTATTAATTTGTTAATTTGGTTTGGAACTGGCCATTTATTGTACCAATAGTTCTCCCCATACCCCAAGAAACCTTTTTGCACTCAGATTCCTCTTATCTTTTGGAATCCTAGCTTTAAAAGGATTCTACCTGCCTCCCCCGTTTGTCCCATCTATTGGGTCATCTTTGTTCAATATACTGATTCTCTTAATTTCTCCTTGAGTTTTTATTAGAATAGATAAAGGCCTAATGGGACCTGATTTATTTATAGATGGGTCTAGTACTGATAGTTGATCAATACAAACAATGGATGTCTCCTGGATTTTACAGCTGATCTTGGATTGGTAAGCAGGTAGGCTACCTCATGAGGATGCCACTAATAAAAGATCAGAAGACAGAATTCCTTACCAGTAAGCTGGGTGTTTTGTGAAATCTTGGAGGAGCCAAATCCTTAGCAAAGATTATTGCTAAAGAATGCTCTTGGGATGTGGGAGGTAAGGTTGCCAGGTTTAGCAATGAACAAAACCAATTTGAACTTCAGAAAAATCAACTTTTTTTTTTATAGTTAGGTCCCCAGTCTTGTATACTGCACTGAGACACTCCATGGGGAGGGATTCTGAGGGAGGTCCTCAAGTCTTTTGGTTTGCTCCCTTCTTTTCTTTAGAGAGCCTTCCCTTCCTACCTTACTTGTGAAACCACAGGAAGTTGGTTGTGTGACCGATCTAAGTAGGACAGTAGATCCTGGAGATGGAATTGGAGGTAAAGCGGGACGGCTCTGTTTGTTGTCCTGTATTTGATGTGCCCCCTTCCTCTTCCTTGGGCTCTCCCCAGAGCAGGTTCTCCATTTTCTATGGCATGCTGTTTATCCTGAGTAAAGGCTGGAGATGTGTAACTTTTCTAACTGCTCCTGTTGCAGGATACTGATGTGGCTCTCAAAGTCCTGCAAACTTGATCAGCATCTACCCCACCTCCTGGCTATCCCCAAATTTGGCACCCTGTCTTGGTGTCCTTGGCACCTTGCCTTGGCTATTTGAAATTTGGGGCTGGAGTAACCTATTAGTTTCCCGGGAAGGCCTTTCTTTTGCTTGCTCACCAAAGGAATATAAAGAACAGAGTTTAAATGGCGTGGGCAATTGAACTTAGCACTTCTGACTTTAGACTTCCTATAATTTTTTTCCCCCTTTCTGTGGGCTGCGGTCTATGAAATAAGAAAAGAAACAAAGAACTGACTGGTCCATTAGAGCTTAAATAAAGGAAAGCAAGCAAGACAATCAATCAACAATGTGAACTGGCAGTTTGCATACCTCTGCAAGAGCTCTCTGACCCAGACCACAAACCATTGGGTAGACACAGGAGGATACTGCTTCCCACGAGGTCAAACCCAGGGTGACATCGGACCCCACAGGCTGCATTGAAGTGGTTGTTGCAAGTGTTCTGGATAAAGTAACCATTTTCAGGAGGCTTCAGAGCAGGGCAGTGGACAACTAACATTTATAGAAATAAAATGAGAAAACAAAATCAGTCTTTCTCCATGGAGCATTCTTCTTGTTTGCTTAAGAAAGCAAACAATCACATCATGTATACATCTCAATTCCCCATAGCTCTTCCATTTACTGCCTTTAAATTTCTGAGTGTATATTTGGAAGAAGAGCCCTTACATTTGACTATTAGGTATTTACTTCCAATTAGATTTCAAATACAGGCTAAATCTTATTTTTAAGCTTTAAATTTTTTTATTTGAATACATGGATATGAGATATTCTGGGTATTTTTTTCAGTTTTGGAGACTGAGCCTCAGACATGGTAAGATACACTATGCTGCTGAGCTATACCCCCAGCCTCTACTTCCTGACCTTCACTTTCCTGTGTCATTAGACATTTTCTCTTTTAATTAAGGTGACGTAAGCCAGGTATGGTGGTGCCCACCTGTAATCCCAGGATTTAGGAGACTGAGACAGGAGGATCACAGGCCTCAGAAACTTGGTGAGAGCCTCAATAACTTAGCAAGATCCTGTTCCCAAATAAAAAAAGGGCTGGAGGCATAACTTGGAGGTAGAGCACCCCTGGTTCAATCTCACACACATGCACACACACACACACACACACACACACATACACACAAAGAAAGGTGGCATAAATTTACAGAGCAAATAAGACTAGCAAAGTATATTTAATGCAAACTCCAAGAGCCACACTTTTTTATACATAGTATATAAAATTTAAATATTTTAATTATTAATAATATTGAGAATGAATAACATTGTATGCTTTATGTGTGAAAATATATTTGTAAATGAATTTGGTTATCACCAGGGCCACATAAGCTCTTTTGTTATTTAATTTTGTTGTTAACATTGCACCATTTTTCTTTTGGATTCATTTCAGATATTTTCCTAGGTACAATCTTTCTGTTTTAACAATTGTATTACGGGAAGGGTCTCAGATTCTCTTTCTCTGGAGCAAGATATGTATGTGTTCAGTGATAATAAGTGCTACGTAATAAAAGCAAGTAATCCTTCCCCAGTACGACAAGCGAAAGGGATATTAAAGGTCATTATAAATGAATGGGATGCATTCTCTCACAGAGATCAGTTTCTGTATTTCTTGTTTGCAATGGTGGGAGACTCACCTTCACAGGTCTGGCCAGCTGCCCGGAATCCCTCCCTGCAGACACAGTCTTCAGGGGATGTGCTTCCAGGTGGAGAGGTGTGATTTTCATCAGGACAGGGAGTGCACGTGCTGATGCCTCCGGGAGAGGCTTCTGGTTTGTACGTCCCTGATGGGCAAGCTGTGGAGAAGCAGTCAGAGAAGTCCATCTGATGCAGTACATCAACCCAGGGTCATCAAACTCTTTGAAATTAATTAGGGGAGTGGAGTGGGGCAAACACAGCTTTTCATAGAAATATGAAATGTGGTATAATTCAAGCAAAGAGGGAAATCAATATAGATATTTTTAAAAGAGCCTTGTAGTTTGTTATAGGTAGGTTATAAAGGCTTTTTTTTGGGGGGGGGTCACCAAATTAGTTTCAATCACAACACAACACAACACAGCATGACATGTCTGGGCTGATTTGTGGGAAAACTCAAAATAGCAACACATGTTAAGGGACTAGAAAGAATCAATAATCTTCAACAGACTTAAAATCTTAGTAAATATGGTGTCCTGTGTATTTCATCTCCCCCTTCTGTGCTGCTCTACCTCCACCGAGGAGACCCCAGGCCTTCTCCCAGCAGAGCTGTCTACACGCAGAAAGCACTTAGCCCATTGTTTCTGTTCAAAGCACTTGACAAAGGATGAGAAGAAACTGAAGGGCTTGAGGGAAATAATCCAACAGGATGGGAAATAGGCCCTTTGAAGAAAAGAGAATTAAAGACCCTGCCTTTCCCAGGCTGGGGCTGGGGCTGGGGGATGAAAGTGGAATCTAATTGACCTCGCTTCACATCTTCCCTCTGCATTGACAATGTGGCTTTGAATTTGTAACTCCATCCCTGTGAGGTTACGCATCTGCAAAACAACT
>PVLC010027824.1:0-21542 GCA_004027655.1 Graphiurus murinus
GCCCGGCTTAGAATAGATTTTATACTCATTCTTGGACATGAATCTTTTATCTTCCCGGTACCCATTAATACTTTGATGTTTACCTCCATCATCAGCACTATCATTATCATCATCCACAAAGCTATTATGTAGCAGCAAAGGAATAGATTTTACATGTCAGATATCACGTGTAGTAACAGGAAAAAACTACTGAAAATTGACTGCAAATTGGCACTTTCATTTTATGCAGTGTTCAACCTTTTGGTAATAGCTACCTCTATATAATCAATGGACTGCATTGTAAGGTGACTTTCTGGTAAAATATTGTGAATAATACAAATGCAGTATTAAAATTGGTAATGTATATAATCTTATGCATTACAGTCCTCAAACTTGATAGAAGAATATCAAATATGGTTGTAGCAAGAAGTATATTCTTAATTGCATCCTTAAGCTCAGCTCTGGATCTTAAATATATTACAGAAGAAATGACACAGGCCACTTTGGATGTTGTGGAAACAAGCCATGCAGTAAAATATCATACACAAAGGCAAGAAAGCAAGAAAACTTTGTATTTAGATTTTATTCTTGTAAGGACCTTTGGACTCCATGGAAGGTAAATGTAATTGCATGGTCTTTGTGAAATGTATCAAGTAGTCATTTGGATAAAAAGTGGCTCCTAGGGGTACTCAGGTTATCATTTAATAGATCCAGACTAGAGAACATGCCTATATATCTGCTACTTTTTGTAACCACCCATCTTGTGAAAGGTACTTAAGATGGGAAGTAGACTATGAGCAAAGCCTTGGTTCTTATTGAATGCAGGAGAGGATAAGAGAGGAGACTAGGGCATGAGGGAGGAAAATACAAACAAATCATTCTTATTTTTTTAATATTTCATGTATAATTTGGGAAATGAGAAAGGATATAAATATGGGCATTAGTAGAGAAGATCTATCTTTTCTCCCTTCCCTTCCTTCCTTCCTTCCTTCCTTCCTTCCTTCCTTCCTTCCTTCCTTCCTTCCTTCCTTCCTTCCTTCCTTCCTTCCTTCCTTCCTTTCGTACTGGCAGTTGAACCAGGGGCATGCACTCCTGGCCCTTTTTTGAAACAGGATCTTGGTAAGTTACTGAGGATCTTGCTAAGTTGTTGAGACTGGCTTAGAACCTGTTATCCTACTATCTCAGCCTTCCAAGTACTGTGATTGTAGATTTGTGTCAACATGCCTGGATGAGAAGAACTATTAATGATTCTGGAATACTACTTTCTCAAGCACATGACAAGTATTTCATACCCTAGAGTTGTGGGCAGAAAGCTCAGGGTTGAATATTTGCCCTGCTTCTTAATAACTCTGTAACACTGGATGAGGATTTAAGCCTTGGATTTCTTATCTCAAATATAGAGTCACTGATATCTATTATAGGGTTATCTCTTATCTTCTCCTCTGAGTGCAGCAGTGAATCTCTGGGCTCCAGCCAGGAAACACATCGAATCTCCTGGAAACACCAACACATTTCCCACACATTCAATGTTTCCCCCAAATATCAGGGGGAGATCTCATCCTCACAGACCCCTTCCCAAAGGAAACCAGCTCATGAGAACAGATACTCTCAGCCCTGCCTGCCCACTGTTTGAAACTCAGAGCAGGGCCACCAGCAACCTCTGAGCAAAGCCTTCTAAGAGCTCAGGGCCTTATTTTCAGTGACAGCACCTTGTTTTCTTCATTGTAGTCTCCTTGAACAACACTGACTATTATTTTTTTACTTCTTGCCAACCAAGACTGTAAGCACCCTGAGGCCAAACATCATTTTTTAAATTCCCCCACTGTTTTGTGTCGAATACTAAAGGTAGTCTTTAATATATAGAAATTGGCAGAACAAGGGAGCAGATCTTTTCTATAATCCATGCCTCATTTGGGTGACTTCCTCGGTATTGTCACTTCCCTTTTCAATCCATGGCTCTGGGGTGCTCCCTGTGGATAAGGGGCTGAATTCCACTTCCCACAACCCTGTTCCAGGACTGGTTAATCTCTTCTCACTGTCTGCCCTATGTCAGCCTGTGAATGGAGTATGCAAACCTGAGCTATTATGCAGGACACTGTGTGGGACCAAGGCACCGGTTGTGAGTGTAGCACGGAGGCGATACCCTGGCATCTCGAGACGGCCTTCCCTTCCTGTGGACAGAGTAGCTAGCGATGCTTCAGTGCCTCGGCTCATCTTGCCAAGGAAATGGAATCAGCTCTTCCCTGGGTCAATTCTAGCTCCAATCTCCATGTTTGTATTAAAAGGTTAATTGCTTTACACCTACACATTCCCAGCCTGGCTTCTCAGAGGAAGAAAAGCAGCCGCAACTGGAGCTGTGTTTGTACCAGAATATCGCTCGCTGCACCAAGTACACAGAATCTCTTTATTAGAGGCCAAATGCACATTCCCATTTGAGAGACGGTTGCTGTTGGCAGCGAGCAGTGGCTGGCTGGATAACTGCTTGTTCTGAAACCCTTGAAGACATTGCTCGGTCTTGCTATTTACTGTGGGCTGGTGGAGAACTATCCCTTATTTTCAAGGGCAGCCTTTAATGAGCACCCAGTGGCTTTTTGATGTTACCCTACCTCAGACTGTGGGTAAAGGCAGTGCTAGGAATCATACATTTTCATTTGTGGAAGTATTTTGTATTGAACCCTTTCAAAAATAACACTGCCTTTGGGACACAGAAAATCCAATTTGATAGCAATGTTTCTGCTTTTTTTTTTTTTTTTTCTCTTGGACACATTCTATCAGGGCAGAGTCTTTGGATCTCAGAAGTAATTTGGAATAGAGTCTTGTGCTGTTGTTAGTGATGCCTTGAATAACTATATTTATAAACAGTTCTGTCCTAAAATGAACTGATTAATACCTATAAAGGAGAAAGGAGGAAAGTAATTAGTCCACATGCTTTACTTGGGAAATTTCCATGTACTTATTTTTTACTCAGGCATGGTAATTTTACCAGAATTTTTCTCTTCCAATTGGTCTTTGCCCAAAGGATACTGGGAGAAAGAGAAAGAAGGATTTGAGGGTTGAGAGTGGCTGGCTTCTGGGCTCTGGAATTACTACTTTCTAAACTGGAGACAAGTGTTATGTGGGGATTCTTTTCCCAGACAGGCAGAGATCTCATCCTGAGTTTGCAAATCATTTGTGTGATTTATTCATTAATTTGTTCAACATGTGTTTAAGTATCTACTGAGCTTCAGTCAGGACCATAAATAATGAGACTTGGATCTTGTTCTCAAGGCCTTATCGTCTGGTGGGTAGAGACAGGTAAGTGAACAGATACAACAAATCATTAGAAGGACTGAAGCCCAGTTATATCTAGATATTGTATCCACCTGGACAGTGTTTCTCAACATTTTCTCCACTATCAGTCTCTAAAGGAGACTTTTTTCTAATTGCCTTTCTTTCATTAAATTTAAAACTGCATATATACTATATATCTGTTTATGTATTGATATCTGCGTTTTACATAAAAAGCACTAACATATTTTGCCCCACTCCCCCCAAAAACCAACTAACCAACCAACCAACCAACCAACCAAACAAACAAACCAATGTTTGTACCATTGGGACTATTAGGAACTGAATCTTGTGGCTCTCCCACAATTCATATGTTGAAATCCTAACCACCAATGTGATGGCAATAGAAGATAGGCCCTTAGGGAGGTAGTGAGGTCATGGTGGTGGATGCCCAATCATAGGAAGAGTGCTCTTGTAATAAGAGAAATGGGAGCTTGCTCTTGCTCTCTCTGCTTTCTGACATCTGAAGATACAATGTGAAAAATCCTCTGTTTGCAAACCAGGGCGAGGACTCTCACTAGGCAGTGAATCTGTTGCCTCCTTGATCTTGGACCTTCCAGCTTCCAGACTATGAAGAAACACATTCCTATTTATAAGATACACACTTTGTGATATTCTGTTATAGCACTGCAAACTAATACATGAATGACATCACTTCTATTGAAAATGTATGGCCTAAAGGGAGGAACTGTTATTTCTCACTTAAGAGAGCCCAGTCAGACCTGATTGATAGAGGAGAGATTTGTTACTTAAGGATGAATAGGCATTTTCAAAGGCAGAGAAAGAGGAACATCAGTGTAAGAACAGGGAATATTATGTGTAAAAGTAGAGGTATCAAGGGGACAGGGTAGCATGTCACATGCATTGGTAGAAATAGACCTCTGTCAGGTTGAGTTTTTTCCCAGATGCTGCTCACCTGGTTTTCCTCTTATATGATTCACATTGATTCTAATAGGCAGAGTCCACCAAGTTCAGCCAGCTATCTATACCAATATCTGAAAATATTCTTATCCATGTGACTTTGCTGGGGAAATAATTTTTTAAGAATGTTTGAGCCCAGAATCTGGAGTAAAAATTATGTGTATTATATAAGAGCTGTTATTACATGATAATAGACACATGGTAGATTCCGGTATTAAGCACCACTTAGTCTTCACTGAGTAGCTGGAGCAAACTCATAATATACGTGCCAAGGGTCTTGTTAACATTAGAAGCATGATGTTAGGGTCAAATAGAATCAGCATTAGACTTCTGAAATCACCAGTTAATTAAATGAGTTCAAGTAAGCACATCTTTCAATTTTCTCATCTATAAAATGGAGGAAAATATTTGTATCATGGATGTATGCTAATAACTTGCTCATGCATACTCTAAAAACCCACCTGGAGAGGGTGGTCCACCAGGCCAAGTGTTATGGACTGAATGTCCATATCCATATGTTGGAAACCTAATCCCAAAGTTACAGTGGGGTTTTGGGGAAGTAATTATCATATGAGAGAGGAGCCCTCACAAATGAGATTAAAATCCTTATGAGAGGCTGGAAAGGTAGCTCTCTTTCCTACAAGAAGTCAGCTGTCTGCCACCTGGAAGAGGACCCTCACTGGAACCTGACTGTGCTGGCACCCTGGTGTTAGACTTCAATCTCTATAAAAATGAGAGATAATTTTTTTGTCTAAGGTTCCTAGTCTATGGCATTTTGTTTTAGCAGCCTGCACTGACTAAGACAAGGCATTGAGAATACATTAGGGAGGAATATACCAGCATTTGTGGTAGTTACTCTGTAGATCAGAAAAAAGAGTGAGGAATTTTCCTATTGAAATGAACTCTCTGATTACAGGCATATACCACTAAGCCTGGCTAGTATACTAAAATTTTACTTGATTATAATAAAGGGAGGAGCTCTAGGTCTTATGAGTAGTCTAACTTTAGTCACCACAGAGTAGAGTTGCAGCCTGTTATGGTTTGGGTATGGTTTGAGTTTGTCCCCCAAGGGTTCATGTGATGGAATTTTGGTCCTGGGCACAGTAATGTTGAGAGGTATGGGACATTAAAGAGGGGAGGTTTACTGAGAAGTCAAAGGACTGGCTCCTCCCCATGCTCTTTGGCTTCCTGTGTGGTGTGGGATCTTTCCCTTTCATAGGTGCTTCCACTATTGTGATGCCATCTGCCACAAGGGCCTCACTAAAGCTAAGCAGAGGTCAGTGCCATGCTCTTGAACATCTATGACTGTGAGCTAAGAAAATCTCTTTTCTTCAAAAATTATCCAGCCTCTGACATTTTATTTAAGCAATAGAAAATGGCCTTTCAACCACTTCCTAGATTGAGCCAGTCATGGAAATAGATCACCTTAAATAGAGACTAGTTACCTTTGAGGAAGATTTCTATTGCACTGTTACAAATTATATTATAAGCCCTTCTTATTTTCTTAAAGCCACCTGCAGTTACTTACCTAGAACACTGTGCATCAGGAAAGAAGAACTGATTATTTTTGGCTCTGAACTGACACTGATTGTTGGAGACTCAAAATATCTCAATGGTGTAAGATATTTCAGTGATTTAAGTTCAAGGGCTTACAGAGATATGATAATTGATGGAATTTTGTCATGTGTCCAATTTAGAGTGGCCCAAGTCCGTCCAGTGGCTATCTCCTCAGTTCTGGAACTTATAGTTGGTGGAGACATACATAGCCATTGGGAGAATCCTCTCACTGCTTTCCAGAGCCACGGAGAGAGGATTGTTATGACAGGAAAGGCTATGGATAATCCACTAAAAAAGCTTTACCTCCCAAAGTCATAAAGTAAAAGCATCATTTCATTCTCGGAGGGGCTCTAAAGATTTGGGCCTTTATCAAGGACTTGAAGGGATGTGGGGTGTGGTAATTATTGCCACATCCCGATTCAACTCACTTTTTGGCTTTTGCAGGGAATCTGGAGAATGACAATTGAATTTTTGTAAACTTTATCAAGTGATCAGTCTAATTCCAACTACTTCTTTAAGATGTGGTTCCTTTCCTGGAAAAAATATGCGCCCCCACCAACCTAATATGCAACATTGATGGGCTGTAGTCTGTAGTTATTCACCCAAACATTAATCTAGGTGTTGTTGTGAAGGTATTTTGAAGATTTTATTAAAATCCAGTTAACTTTAAGTAAAGGAGACTAGTCTACATAACCAGGCTGCACTTGACTTATCCAGTAGAGCTAAAGCTTCCCTGATTAAGAAGAAATTTCATCTGTGTATAGCAGTGTTAGACCATGCCTAAATATCCCAACCTGCCTTTCCTGACAGACTTGCCAGCCAGCCCCCATGGTCCTATAAACCAATTCTTTTCTCTTTCTCCTTTCTCTCTCTCTCTCTCTCTCTCTCTCTCTCTCTCTCTCTCTCTCACACACACACACACACACACACACACACACACACACACACACACACACAGATTTAGTTCCAAAAGCAGAGTCACATTCAAGGGAGAATGTGGACTGTCTTAAGAGTATGAAGTCTGTCTTTAATCTTTAAATATATATCTCCCACCAGCTCTACTTCTCTGGTTCAACCCTCACTGATGCAAAGATTAATGTGAATACTTTTTCTCTATACTAGTTAATAAACCTCATCAGAAGCAGTTTGCTTTCAATAGGCAAAGCCAGCAATATTCCTTCAGTGTCTTAATCAGGGTTAAAATTCCTTTCCAATTCTCTGTTATAATTTTGTCCATAGGGGCCTTGATTACCTCTTCATTCCATAAGACATCATGCTGCTCTACTAATTTGATGATATTATGCTAATTGGATTAGTGAGCAGAAAGTAGCAACTACTCCAGCCATCCTGGTAAAACACATGCAAAACAGAGGATTGGAAATAATACTCCCACTCCTCCAATTTAGAGGCCTTCTGCCCTGTGATATTTCTAGGCCTCTCCTGGTACGTTATCATAGCCCTTTCAAATTGAAGGATAAAGTTGCTGCATGAACTCCTTTATAGCAATGATAGTTGTGTAAAACCTATTGAGCCTCTTTGGATTTAAGAAGTAACATATTCTTCATTTTGGCATGCTACTCATACCTGTTGGTCAAATAACTTGAAAATATGTCAATTTTAAGGTATCTTAGAGGTAAAGAGACTCTCTCACTGATCTACCACTAAGTCAAGTCATGTGACCCAACAAATCCATTCGCTGATGCTTGAAGTGAGAGGGATGCTCTATGGAGCCCTTGCTGTAAGTGAATCCCATCTCAGACATTTAGAGTCTTGGAACAAAAGCATGCCACCTTCTACAGATAACTATTGAGAAATAGTTATTTCTCCTTTTGAGAATAGAATATTTCTCCTTTTGAGAAATAGCTTTTGGCTTGCTCTTGGGCCTTGTATTTGACTGTGGACTACTAAGGTAACTATCATAATCTGTTTGTGGTCTGATTATATAAAACAATTTTGGCAGCATTTCATCACCAAGTATAGGTGTATATGTGAGGTCAGACTTGAGCAGAACTTGAAATCTCAAGTAAGTTGCATGGGTAAGTAGTTCAGATGCCCATGGTCATGACTCTTGTCATTCTGTCTCCTCCTTCTCAGTCTCAAGGGATGTTTTTTCATTACTTGATGACTGAAGAAGAAAAAACTTAGGGCCTATTTTACAGATGATTCTACACAATTTGCTGGTACTACCTAAAAGTAGACAGAGAGCCCTAGAACACTAGTCTGGAGTGTTCTTCAGGAATAATGGTCGTGAGCAATTTCCCAAGTAAGCAAAACTTTAAGCACTAACTCTAATTTCTTTTTTAAGTTTCCTTGTAAAGAAAGATGGTCAGAGGTAGATAGATATACATTATTTCATGATAAATGGGTAACAGTTTTGCTTGGTGGATAGGGACTTGGGAGGAACATTGTTGGAAAATTGGTAACTAGGGATCTGGGAAGAAGTGTGCGAATGGATCTGTGAATGAATCTCTACAAAAGGGTATAAGAATGTGAATATGTTTGTATTCTATGTGAATGCCCATCAAAGGAAAACCTCTGAAAAGAAGATTTTTCATTATTAGGCGAATGAAATGACCAATTTTGTGGATGTTAGCCAGCCAGTGGCCTTAGGAATGACTGGCCATTGTGGCAAGAATGGAAGTTATGCATTCATTCAGCAATGTGGACTTATGATTTGCCTTATAGCTACTGCTAGGCACACAATATTCTATAGAAGAGATCAGCCTGAGCTCCTGATTTGGCAGTACTTTCTGGGGAACCAACCAGGCACTTGGTAGCTGATCGATTATACCGCACCACCTCTATCTTTGTGTGTGTGTGTGCATGTGTTACTGGGGATGGAACTCAGGGGCATTCTACTTCCAAGGTACACCTCCAGCCCTATTTTATTCTTTTATTTTGAAACAGGGTCTCACTAAGTTGCAGATGACCTCACTAAGTTGCTAAGGCTGACTGCAAACCTACAATCTTCCTGTCTCAACCTCCCAAGTACTGGGATTACAAGTGTGAGGCACCATGCCCGGCTACCACCTCTGCTTTGAAAAAGGCATAACTTTGTTCTTACTGAAATAGACACTCTGCATGTGAATTTGCCTTCTCTGTTTACATTTCTTTTGAAAAATTTCTACCTGCAGATGTACAGAATATTGTACTCACTGTCATGGTGATACATACAATATTTGCTTTTTGTCAAAGCCATGCCTTTTATTGAAAATGGGCTCACATTCTCATGGAATACCTTGCTTATGTTCTTACCAGCATTGTCCTTACCCTAGAATAGTTGGTATATTACTATAGAGGATAGTGAGATGTCCTTTTGAAGACACTATTAGAATACCATCTGGGTGGCAACACCTTTGGGTCTGAGCAGTGTCTTCCAGAATGAAATAACTCTGAATTTCTGACCCATATATAATATTTTTTCTCCTATTGAACTTTAAGAGAGAGCTTGTTTATTGCCATTCATCTTCTGCTTAGTGTTTATGGTGACAATGAGACAAGAGGTTTAAAAAAGTGGTTACTATACTGGAGTGGTTAATCCTGACTATCAAAAGAGTTGCAATTACACAAATGGGCCAGAGAAGAATATATATGGAATATATATAAGCATATAAGAATATATATGCTGAAGGTTCTTGGGAAGATTCTTTGTACTCACAGGTTCTGTGACAGAAAAAAATTGAAGACCACTCCAAACCATAAAAGCCTTTAGGAATGAAGATATGTGTCCTTTTACAGGAACCATGGACAGCTGAAGTTCTATACATAGAACAGGAAGTAGAAAAAAATAAGCATAAATACCATGCAACTAGTGGCAAAATATTAATTTTGTATATTTCTTTTAAAATAATTTTACTAGTGCACTCAAGTTATACATCATAGCGAAGTTAAAAGTGATACAAACATACATGCATACAGCATTTGGTATAATTTCTTTTGGATCCTACCCCACTCCCCGTTCCTCCCTCATGTTAGTGAGATTGGTAGCAATACCTTCATTTATGGTCATAACATTATCTGAACTGTTTCCTTCTTCAATTTTCCTTTCTCCCTCCTCACATCCCTCTCCCCAGTCCCCTTCCACTATTTTACTGGTCTTTCTAGTCATCTATCTAAAGTCCTTTTTGTTTTCTATTTTCTCTCTAGCTTCCATAAATGAGAGAAAACATACAACTTTGACTTTTTGAGGCTAACTGATCTCACTTAGCATAATATTCTCTAGTTCTTTCCATTTTTCTGCGAACCACATTATTTTGTTCTTCTTTACAGCTGATCAAAATTCCATTGTGTGTGTGTGTGTATGTGTGCATATATAATGTGATATCACAATATATCACATTTTCTTTACCATTCATCTGTTGATAGACACCCAGATTGGTTCCATAATTTGGCTATTGTGAATTGTACTGCTATAACATGAATATGTGTGTATCACTATAGTATTTTGACTTTAATTCTTTTGGAAAGATACCAAAGGATATCCATATGTAGAAGAATAAAATTAGACCTCTATCTTTCCTTCTACTAATATAAAATAAACAGCATTTAATTTTATATCTCATTATTTAAGTCATAAAGTAACATGGTGAGACTGTGACTCAGGTATAACAGGAAGTAAAAAATCACCCCCAAAAGGAGTAAGTACATATATGATCTTTTTGGGGGTGGGATGAGCACTTTCTGGCTGTGTGATAGTTGTATCATATTAACTAGAAACATCTATTTGCCATTATTTTATTTGAAAGTTAAGTATGATTAAAAGAAATGTATGTGGATGCTAAACTAAAAGAGTTGAAATTCTCAACTATGTTACTGTCTAGGAACTACACTTTTTGGAATCCCTTGCATGATTAGTTTAGAAGTGACCAAGGGAGGAACTTACACAGAATTTAGGAGGCAGAGTAAATCAGTGACCAGCCTACTTTTGGAAGGGTCTAGTGCGCAGATGCTATGACAGTCAGATAGGGAGGTGTCTGGGGGCCTCAGCTGGCCCTTGCTCTTTGCTTCATGTCTAGCTTGTCTTCCAAACTGCTGGCTAGGCTGACCAACAGAGCCCCCAGGTATACCACTAGATTTTTTTTTTTGTACTAAAAGCTTTTTTATTGGGCAAAGGGATGAATATGCATAGTACAGTAATTGGAAGAGTATGTGCAAAAATATCTTCACTTTTTAAAAATTTTTATTTTTATTCATACATTGTAAGCATACATCTTTGTTAGGTACAAATTGATAACGATATATGTGCTCGCAATTCTCATTTGACCCCTTCCCCGAATTCCCACCCCGCTCCCTCACCCTCCCTCCCTCTCAAGTTCAGTTTAGTGAGTAACCTTGATATATATTAGTGTGCCCTCCCCTTCCCCGCCCCCCGTCCAACCCCTTTGGTTAAATCAACTTCTTTGCTTTCGAGGGTCTCTCCTTTTTCATCTGGAGACCCTCTTATGCCCTATCTTCTCCCTAGCATCCGCATGTTAGGGAGAACATATGCTTCTTTACTCTTTGTGACTGGCTAATCTCACTTAACATAATGTTTTCCAACTAGATGTTTGACTGAAAACCTACACAAGTGGTGGCCACACAGAAACAACTTCCCATAAATCTCTCTATGAGTTCCCCTTTTGTGGTCCTACTTTTCTGACTGGAAATTCTTGGTTTTCCCTGAAAGCTCCAAATTATCTACCCAGGCCATTAAGGCAAGCTGCAAATTCCTCTCAAAGATCTTCACTTTCTCAGCATCTCCCACATACATATACGTTCTAATTTCTATAATAAATTTCTTATTTTCATATTAGTCATTGACTCGCTGCTTTACTAATGGAATCTTGAACCATGATTTTACTCAGGGATGTTGGTATTGCAATTGTTCTCTCTCTCTCCTGCTTCATGAATTACTCTTTAGCAGATCATTCCCACTGGTAAGCAAGATATATTTTCCTTCAATTTACACAGACAAATGCTCTCTTATCCTTTTTCAATTGTGACCATATTTGTTTGCTTATCGTTATAATAAAACTCAATAAGACCTTGGTAACATTGGCAACATATCCCATCCAATTTCTGTCCTTCCTTTTTTCCCTTTGAATCCATTTCTGTTAGGGTTCCCCCACATTTTCTCATACTAAAACTGCTCTCTCCAGTTCCTAAATGTCTTCACCATTGTAATTTTAATAGGCCATTCTAATTCCTCATTTTAAAATTCATTCCCAGCTGATTACTCATTTCTTCTTGCAACTCTCTCTTCACGTGTCCAAGGGCTCCTCACCTCTCATCCGTTGGCTGTTTTTTTTTTTTTTTTTTCTCAGTCTCTTTTTTGTTTATTCCTTATCTTTCCAAACTGTCATGGGGGGTGCCCTAGGCTTCTATTGTTCATTTTTTCCTGTCCCTTCTTCTTAGGTAAATTCATGTAGTTATATCCTTATTTACTTCCTGCATGCTGATGCCAAGCTTTACTCCTCCTGCTTGAATCTCACCATGGTCTCCAGAATCCTCTCCTAAGAGCCCATTTGATGTCTTCATTTAGATGTCTAAAAGGAGCAAACAAGCCAGGCGTGGTGGCACACGCAACTTAGTGAGACCCTGTTTCAAAATAAAGAATTAAAAAAATAGGGCTGGGGGTATAGCTCGGAGATAGAATGCCCCTGAGTTCAATCCCCAGTACCGCCAAAAAACCTAAATAAATAAATAAAAATAAAAAAAATCAAAAATAAAAGGAGCAAACAAACTCCTGATCTCCCTTCCCATCCTTACATCTGTTCCTTCTTCAGCCTTTTCCTCATTAGTAAATGACTACTTTTGACTCTCAGATTCTAAAACTGAAAATTGAGAGTTGTCCCTGATGTTCCTTTTTGACATCACATCTCCAGGACATCAACAAATTATGTTGACATTACCTTCAAAATACATGTGGAATCCAACCCCTGCTCACCACTCTGGTCATGGTCGTCTGAACTGCCACCATATCTGGCCTGGATATTTGCCATTAAGTCCTAACTATTCTTCCTGGTTCTGCCCTTTCTTCCCTCCTGATGTCTTCTCAAGGAAGAAAACAAAAACAAAACCAGAACCTTTTAGAATATAAATATGATCATGTCATTCTCTTGTTCCAGATATTCCAGTGGCCTCTCATCTTATTCAGAGTCAGGGCTGAAACAAATCCTTACAATGTCCTGTAGTCACTGGAATGATTTAATATTGTCTACCCATCTGTCCAGAAACCCTTGACTTAGTCTGCACTAGAAACACTGGACTTTGTGCTATTTCTTGAACATGCTAAGCATTTTTATGCCTCAGGGACTTCATACACCCCCCCTTCCTCCTCTTCCTGGTACTGGAAATTGAACTCAGAGACATTCTATCTCTGAGCTATACCCCCAGCCATATATTTTTAAAAATTTTGAAACAGGGTCTCTCTAAGTTGTTGAGGGCCACACTGAGTTGCTGAGACTGGACTTAAACCTGTGATTTTCCTGTCTCAGCCGCCCAAGTACTGGTATTTGAGGTGTACATCACCACACCCAGTTTAAAATCTTATTTTAGAGTTTTCTCTTATTAATAATTAGGCAAGTGCTCATAAATTTTGGTGGGAAATTAATTCTTGCAGTGTAATATTTTTTCTTGAGATGCTGTTTCTCACACATCAACGTTGTCCATTGCCTCTCCTTTGGGTCTATGCTGAAGTGTCCCTGCATCAGTGAAGCCTTCAGTGACTATTGTATTTAAATAGAAACTTCACTCTTCCCAGTGGTTTCCTAACCCTTTTTACTATTGTGTTTTTCATTCATAGAATGTATGACTATATAATGTGTGTATAATGTGTGTGTAATCCATTATATACTGTAAATAATATGCCCGATGTTATACATGATATACAGTATATATACATATACATATATATATATCATACATATTATTATAGAACATAACATCCTGAAGTAGATTGATCCTAACTATGGGTCCCATGAGGATCTAAAGAATCCCCCACACACTCCTCCCAGGCTCAGTAGTGTAATTGCTCTTCTCTTCATAGTCGGGATCAATCACTTAATACAACTTTTCACCCCATGCCTGTTCACTGGCAGTCTGATGATGATTTGCTTTTGTGTGTAATTTGTCATTCTCTTTTAAGCTGTAGGCTACCCTTCCTTGAATGTATACAATTCTTCTCTCCCACTAAGGCATGACTTATTTTGATTCTCTCTCTTTTTTTCCAGACCAGTTTTAAGTTCACAGCAGAAGTGAGCAAAAGGATAGATAGTTCCCATATACACTCTGTCCTTACATTTGCAGTGTCCATCACTATCAATATATGCCACGAGAGTGATATGTTTGATACAGTTGATGAACTTAACATCTACACATCATAATCACGTGAAAACCCATAGTTATATTAGGATTCACTGTTCGGTGTTGTGCATTCTGTGGGTTCTGACAAATGTATAATGACATGCATCTACCATTGTTGCATCATGCAGAATAGTTTTACTGCCCTAAAAATTTCCTGTGTTTCACCTGTTCAGCCTTCCCTCTAACCACTGATAATTTTTTAAATTTACATTTTAAAGTTGGGAACTGGAAAACATTATGTTAAGGGAGATTAGTCAGTCACAAAAAGTAAAAAATGGGGCATAAGAGGGACTCCAGATGAAGGAGAAACCTTACGTGAGCAAAGAAGTTGACTTAACTGAAGGTAATGGGGGGGCACCCTAATGCACATGATGTACTTTCATAATCATATCAAAGTCAATCACTAATATGAACCTGAGAAGGAGGGGGGCGAGGGAGTGGGGCAGGAATTGGGGTAGGTTTAAATGAGAAATGTGTGCATGTATGCCTTTATCAGCTTGTACCTAACAAAGATGTATGATTACAATGCATCAATTAAAAAAACTAAAATTTAAGAAAATTGGGAATGCATTTTAAATAGGCTTTATCTTTTAAAGTTTTAGGCTCACAGCAAAATTTACAAAAGATTTCTATATACTCCCATCCTGATCTTTTTACTATCTCCATAGTTTTGCCTTTCTCAGAATCTCCTAAAATTGGAATAAAGTAATGTAGTCTTTTCAGATTGGCTTTTTTCACTTAATAAGATGCATTCAAGGTTCTTCTATGTCTTTTCATGGCTGATAGTTCATTTCATTTTAGTGCTGAATAATATTCTATTGTTTAGATATACTACAGTTTATCCTTTCACCTATTGTAGGCGCTATTTTGTTCAATGTAATACTAGCTCCTAAGACATTGATTGGCATATAGTAGGTATTTGATACATGTTCCTTATCCTCATAATGCAGTTATTCTCTGTGAATCACACTACTCTGCAGTAAGTTATCTAGTCTGGCAAACTGAAACCAAATTTCCATGAATTTGAGATTTTCTCATCTTCCCTCTTATTCTTATTCTCTCAAAACTACCTCTTAATTATCTGTGAAATTCATCTGTCCTCTTCCTTCTCATTTCCATTGATCTGGCTCAGCTTCATTAACTTCTCCCAAATTAATATATTAGCCTCCTGACTAATCTTTCTGACTCCAATGCATAATCTCTGCTCCTGAACTACATACCTTATTATGTTAATCTCTTGCTCAATATAGTTAGTTGATTAAAGTTAAAACCCATTTACCTACCTTCACATTTTCAAGCTCTTTCTCCTACCATGTGTATAGCTTCCTATAGCTCTTTTTATAAACTTCTACCTCCTTCCCCATTTGCTTGGGCAGCTCTGAGTTATTTGGCCAAACCACAGTGTGGCCACTTGACCAATTCAGGAGTATTTGCATGAATTCTTAACTGCTCTCTTTCTATTGTCAGTTTCCCCTTACCTTATTCTGGCTATATTTGAAATAATGAATTAATTTCATTATCAATTCTATATTTAGGAGATGAATTTCACATGAGTCACAGAGAAAATATAGAGCTATTGACACCTGAGGTTGAGGGTGTTGTCTTCTCTATTTCTGCAGACAGTGGTTGAACACTGTTTCTTGAGATCACAGACTAGAGGATAAATTTCCTAGGAACTCATGGAAGCTTTGTGACTGATACCTAGAGGAGTACTTGACAAGGCCTTTAGATTTTGCAGTAGAATAGCAATAAACATCAGAAACTGGAGCCGGGCATGGTGGTACACGCTTGTAATCCCAGCATTTGGGAGGCTGAGACCGGAGGATCTGGGTTCGTAGCCAGCCTCAGCTACTTAGAGTCACTCCGCAACTTAGTGAGACCTGGTTTCAAAATAAAGAATAAAAAATAGGGGTGGGGATATAGCTCGGAGGTAGAATGCCCCTGAGTTCAATCCCCAGTACCACACACAAAAAAAAGAAACTGGACTGATCAGTCCTTTGAATGAAGTCCTTCCCTTTGAAATGCTATATTGCTCACCTTCCCTTATTATAATACCTACTTCCCTTATTATAATACCTACTATTCTGATGCCAGATTTTTATTTTTGCAGAAAGAAACTTTTGAAAATATATTTACAAAGGACCATTGAAACAAAATTTCTCCTTTGAAAAGAATGGGTTTTTCACATTCTGTGAGCTTCCACCTTGCTTTGAACATTGCATATACACAGAGATATGCACCCACACACATTGTTAAACCTAAGATGGGTTGGAATAATGTTAGGGACCAAATATGTATGATAATGCAGAGCAGATGGAAGAATGTCAGCCTACCTTCTGAATAGACATTGTATATATATACATACATCTCTATCTATCTATCTATCTATCTATCTATCTATCTATCTATCTATTTATCTATCTATATTTTTTGTAACAGTTACATACCCTAGTGACTAAAGGATCTGATATAATGAGATACAGCTGAGCTTTGGGAAATTTCATCAACCATTTGATTTCAAGTGATTTTATTCTGTCCTTAACTCGCAGCATTGGGCTTTGATATTGAAATACGAACAGAACACTCAATTGTACAATTTTTTCTTCTAGTGCTTGCCATTTCAAAGAACTTTACGATTATTATTGCATCCCCAAGAACCAGGTAGGATTAATATCCTTACAAAGTGCTCTGGTTCTCTGTTGTTAGAATATGAGAAATCCCGAGATGATAAATGACTTGGAGGTTAGCATAGACAAAATGAGGGCCAGAATAGTGTTTAAAATTCAGATTGTTAATTTACAGGATTATAGTTAGTCATGCAACTAATTTAATTTCTCCTTTAGTTTTCTGGAATATTATACTTTGTAATAATAACCACTGCCTGCTTGAAGGTAAAGTCCATTAAGGCTACTTTACCAGGAAGCAGGAATTTTTAGTTTTAATCCCTACTACCTCTTAATTTTAATTTATACTAACATGTTTGTAATTCAGTGATATTGTCTATAAAATGAACTTTTAAAATTAATTTGACTAAAGTTAGGAGACTAACCCAGATGACTTCATGACCTTAGAGTTTTTTCTTTATATATATATATATATATATATATATATATATATAATTTTATTGGTGTATTGTAATCATACATTGTTGTAAGGTACAAACTGGTAGAGGCACACATACATACAGGTCTCATTTAATCCTTCCCCAATCTCCACCCCATCCCCGCCTCCCCCTTCTCATGTTTGGTTTAGTGATTGACTTTAATATGTTTGTGAGTATACACCCCTGAGGGGGTGTTTCCCCCTCACCCCACCCCCATCGCCTTCAGATAGGTTACCTTCTTTGCTCATCTCAGGTTTTCCTTCTTCATCTAGAGTCCTTCTTATGACTCACTTTCTCCCTAGCTTCCGCAAATTAGAGACAGCATCTGATTTTTCGTTCTTCTTTATGGCTGAGAAAAATTCCATTGTGTACATATCCCATAGTTTTGTAATACATTCATCTGTTGATGGACATGTTGGCTGGCTCCATAGTTTAGCAATTGTGCATTGTATAACTATAAACATAGATATGCATGCATTGATCTGGTAGTTTGGTTTTCATTCTTTTGGGTAGATACCCAGAAGTGGTATTGCTGGATCACATGGTAGGTTCATTCCCATTCATTTGAGAATCCTCCATACTGTTTTCCACAGCTATTGCACTAATCTACAATTCCACCAACAATGATTTAGAATTCCTACTTCTCCACACCCTCTACAGCATTTGTTGTTGTGTTTTTAATTATTGCCATCCTGACTGGGGTTAGGTGAGATTTCAGGGTAGTTTTGATTTGCATTAGAATTTTTCAATCAATATTTCTTATTCAAATATAAAAGAACAGGTTCCAGAGATTGCACCTCTCAGAGACATAAAATTGATAGTGTGTTGATGTTCATATTCTTCTCAACAGACCTCCTTACTTAAACTGGCAAAGAAGTGAATTCCTTTTACAAAGGAGACACAGGCTATTGAATGGATTAGCTTTGTCCATTACCATAGCCACTTCAACTCCATTCTTAATTCCCCCTTTCAAGAAACTGCTGGGGAATTATTATTTTTAGATTATTAGTATTATTAAATAACTACTATCTTTAAAGTTGTATCATTTACCAAGTAGGTAACTTTGTTATTTTTATTCCCTTATTTCCATGCAAAAGTAAGTATTTATGTTTAGGAAAGAACTATAAATTCCAAAGGAAAATACCTCTACAGAGTTAACAACAACAAAACAATAATAATACTACTCATAATATTAGGTAGTACATCAACCATTTACTGGTCTAGGTCGATTCTACAAAGTTATTTAATCCTCACAAGATTTCTCTTATCTGCTTTTATTGGTGCATTATAATTATACCATATAGTGAGATTCAAAGTGAGATATTCATATATGCAAACATTGCTTGGTGTATCTTCCTCTGCATCCCTCCCCACTCCCCTCTTCTCCTTGTACATGTTAGTGAGATTGGTAGTGACACCTTCATATGTGGACATAGAATTATCTGAACTGTTTCCTTCCTCAATCCTCCCTTTTCCCCTCTCCACCTTCCTCCCTCAACCCTCTTTCACTATTTTACTGGTCTCTCTCCTCATTTATCTAAAGTTACTTTTGTTTCCAATTTTCTCTCTCATTTCCACATAGGAAAGAAACATGATCCCTGACTTTCTGAGCCTGGCTGATCTCAGCATAATATTCTTTAGTTCTATTCATTTTTCTGGAAATGACAAAATTTTGTTCTTCTTTATGGACAAGTAAAATTTCATAGGAAATACAACATTTTCTTTATGCATTCATCTGTTGAAGGACACTTAGGTTGGTCTCATAATTGGGCTATTGTGAGTTGTGCTATGAACGTAGTTATGCATCTATCACTATAGTAGTCTCATTTTTTTTTTAAGGATACTAAGGTGTTGTATGACTGGGTCATATGGTGGTGACAATCCTAGTCTTTTAAGGAATCTTCATACTGATCTCTACAGTGGTTGTAATAGTATACAATCCCACCAATAGTGCATGAGTTCCTATTTCTGCACATCCTGGCCAGCATTTATTGCTGTTTGTATTCTTGATGATTGCTATTTTAAGTGGAGTTAGATGGAGTCTCAGGGTAGTTTTGATTTGCATTTCTTAATTGCTAATGATGTTAAACATTTTTTGTATATTTATTGGCCATTTCTTTTTTTTTTTCCTTTTGAGATGGGTCTATTCAGTTCAAGTGCTCATTTATGATTGGGTTATTTCAGCGTATTTTTTTTTTTTAGTTCTTTATATATTCTAGATATTAGTCCTCTATCAGAGAAACAGCAGTTAAATTCCTGTTGCATTTTGTAGGTTCTCTCTTTAGACTCCTGTTTCCTTTGATGTACAGAAGTCTTTACTTTGATGCCATCCCATCTATTAAATCTCAGTTTTGTTTCCTGAGCTTTGGCCTTATTGAGGAAGTCTCTGTCAGTACTATATACTAGACAGCAGGCAAAATAATTCTTTGAGGTAGGTTTCATTAAGATCTACTTCCCACTAGTGAGGAAAAAACAAAAGGTCACTAAGTTTAGTAACCTGTCTATCATCACTCAGCTAGTTGTGGTCATAGCTAGAACAGTCTGACTCCAAAACCAAGTCCTGGCCACTGTACTAAACTGTGGGGTCTGCCATCCTAAATACCACTGACATTCTAAGCTATGTTGATATGGGCATATAATCTATAGAAAAACATAGAAACATAGGATATAGGGGTGTTTGAGGAGCATATTATATAAATGTGCAGATGGAGATGGTGTTTGCTGAAGGGACCTGACCCATAACGCATTCTATGACAGATTAATTGCTAAACTCTGAGAGCGAGTGGGATAGCCTTGAGCATAGCTGGGAAAAACCCGAAGATGGGTTTCAGTGAAGCTTGGAGCCTTGCCCAGTAACTCGGAGTTCTGCCTGGTTGGAAAACAGCAGCTGTCCTTGCAGATTGTGGTGTAAGAACTTATCTAGTTTTTCTTCTTCAAGCTTTTTCCCATGAACTTACTTTTATGTTTACACATAAAGACTTCTTTGTTGATATAATACAGTGAGACCTCTAACTGCTTATATAGTTGCTATATTCATAATAAAGTTAGAGTAGTAAGCAGCCATCTCCTTTCCTGTGTGTTTCTCAATCAAAGATCACCCATATCTAAGAAGATGGACGAGTAAAAGTTGTAATGAATCATAACATTTACAGTAAATACATATCAAGGGTGGTATTCACAATGGTTTGGATTTCTCAGTGAGAGGTGATAGGAGTTTGTCTATTCTTGATTGCCTAAAGCAAACTGAAATTTTAAGAACTGTGAAGTCAGTATTTTCCCCCCATATCCAAGAGCCAACTCCTTTACATACATCCTATTCCAACTGAATAGAGAAGTGACATCCAGATTTGATCTTTCTCCTACTCTGAAACACAAAGAACTAGGATCAGCCTAACTACTTCTGGGTAGGCATTGTTCCCTTGAGGAATCTTTCCAGGATTCTTCTAGTGTGAGCTGGAGCCTTAAGTGCGCCTCTGAGCATCCATGGTGCTGGTCCTCAAGGTTGCCTTTTAGCCTCCATTTGGGTTTGTAATCGCCTATGGGAATATCTGTCATCTGCATGATCTGACAGGGATTTTGTCTTATTTAACTTTGCGGCCTTCCATCTAGAAGATGATTTAATAAACATTTCTAAATGTTTATTGAAGTAAAATTAAGGTATGCTGACCAACTAGTTTAAAAACTTTTGGAGAGATAACTATTTATTTTCTCATTCTGCCCATGTCTGACTTTCAATACTTCTATTGCATATGAACTGTATGCAGGCATTTTTGGTTATCTGCCAAGTTGTTCTGTTTACATAGAGTAGATATTTAACATGCATTGGTTAATGAGTTACACTGGAATAGGTTCTTCAGATGTTTTAAAGTCGGATTTTAAGGTGAGGCTATATTGTGATAACAAACAGACCTCTAAGTGGCAGTGCTTAACACATGCAGGTTTACTTCTCGATCTTGCAAAATGCACCACAGATCTGGTAACTCTCCAGAGCAGCTGCTTTCCAAATGGTGACTTTAAGACCCAGTCCTCTGGTACTTGGTAGCTCTGCCATCTACAACAGGAGGCTTCCAGGTCACCATGACAGGGAGAGAGAGCTTTTCACTGTCTCTGGAATGCTTCTCTCCAGAAATGACACACTTTTTCTCACAACCCTTTGGCAAAGACTAGTCATTTGGCTCTGCCAACCATGAGGAGCCGGGAAATGTGGAGGACAATAGCAGTAAATGCCCCTGCGGTGGAGGGAGGGAGGGAAGGGAGGGAGGGAGGGAGAGAGAGAGAGAGAGAGAGAGAGAGAGAGAGAGAGAGAGAGAGA
>PVLC010027825.1:0-21413 GCA_004027655.1 Graphiurus murinus
TGTTATCTACATTTTATCTAAATGAGGGAAGACAAGGGCGTGGGTCGAAAGCCTTGAAGCACTTAAATTTAGGGAAGTTACAAGTTCACTATCCTCAGGGCAGGACAACAGGCGCTGGTTGAATTTTAATCGCTCAAAGTAGCCATCTTAGCTCCTCATGTCTTTAAGCTTTTTATGTAGATCTTTTTGCTCCCCACAACCTGGAACACAGGTCCTTCCAGTGACCTTCCAGGCACTAAATTCCTCTATCAAATTCTGCTTTATTGACTTAACATACTGTCCTCCAGGCTCATCCACGTTGCAAACGATAATTTCTTGTTTGTTAAAGAATAGCATCCCACTGTGTTTATATCACATTTTTACACCCTTTCAAATGTCCACTGATGGACATTTAGGCTGTTTCCCTGCCTCTGCTGTTGTGAATAATGTAGGAAATACAGAAGCGCAGACATCTCACCATGATGATTGCAATTCCTAGGGGTACATAGCTAAACAGGATTGCTGGCTCGGAGAGACCTCACTTATATGTAGAATCTAAAAAGTCAAACTCATGAAAGTGTAGAGTAAAATGTGATTACCAGAGATGGGGCGGTAAGGGAAGGGGAAAGGGAGATGCTGGTCTGAAGGTGCAAAGTCACGGTCACACAGAAGGAGTCGGCACTGCTGTTACACTGCACAGCATGGTGACTAATTACTAATAATATATATTTCAAAGTAGCTCAAAGAGGAGTTCAAATGTTTCATCACAAAGAAGTGTTTGATAAGATTGGGGAAAATGTTTTTCTTAAAAATAGCCAGTCTGTGCTACTTGTGTTGAAGCCTGGCTAACATAGTCCTAGACCCTATTCTCTCTCTCTCTCTCTCTCTCTCTCTCTCTCTCTCTCTCTCTCTGTGTGTGTGTGTGTGTGTGTGTGTGTGTGTGTGTGTGTGTGTGTGTGTGTGTTGTTTTAAGGATTGAACCTGGGGTGTCTGCTAGACTCCCAGCCCGGTCTTTTTGTTTTGAAACAGGGTCTAAGTTGCTGAGGACCCTGCTAAGTTGCTAAAGCTGGCCTCTGACTTGTGATCCTCCTGTCTCTGCTTCCTAAGTACTGGGATTACAAGCGTGTGCCACCACAGCCAGATACTAGACCCCATTCCCGCCCTTCCATCTTTGTTTGGGGAGAACCAGGTCCTATTTCTACCTGGGATGGGAGAGGCCCTCCCAAAATGAGTGTCAGCCCATCCCTTTGGCTTAGGTTCTTACAGTACTTCTTTGCACCCTATAATGCAGCTAAATTAATCTAATTCATGTGGCAATTTAACATCTGTCCTTTGCACTTACTGCTCTTTTGTAGACACTGTTCCCTCAACAAGGAATGCCCACCTCCCTTGTACCAGCTCCTACCTGAGCTCCATTTAACCCTCTCTCATATAGGTAGAGTGGGCTGTAAGTTCACATTTGCTCAGATTACTCCTTTATTACAAGCCTGGCTTTGAATCCAGGCTCTGTCACTTAGTCGCTCTTACCTGATTACCTTTAAAATGTGGATAAATAGTATTTAAACTTTGTAAGGCCATGTGAGGATTATATTATTAAGTCTCTAAAGAACTAAGTAGAACATCTGACACATAGGAAGGATAGAATGTTATTAGTTTCCTGTTGAACCTGAAATAAAACTGAAAGTCCTTAACAGACTCGCAGTTTGACAGGCCTTGCCCCTACCACTTCCTGAAAAGCCGTTCTTACCACTTTCCTGCCCCTCAAGGCTTGCTTGGTGCATGTGTACAGCAGCACAAGATCCTGTGCTCAGAGGGCCTTCATGCTTTGTGTACTGCTCTACTAAAAACATCTTCAAATTCTCAATATGCTGTCAACAAGGACTCTGCATTTTCATTTTAAACAGGGCCCTACAGATCTCGTACTGGTCTCACCATTAGCACACAAAAGCCCAGCTGTTCCAGTTTCTTTTGGTCCTTCAAACACCTCAAATTCTTCCCCATCTGTACCTGGAATAATCACTCCCCTTCTCCTTCTCCTCCTATGCACCCTGAAAGGTCTCCCTAGAAGACATTAGGTAAATCATCCTGTCCCCTTCCCTTCACAACCCCTGGAATTCTACAGCTCAGCCCCCTGCGTGCGCATTCCTTTCTGGAAGGAAATAGTGTTTACTTGAATCCTTCCCACCAAAACCAAGAATATAAATTCCATGCAGGTAAGGTCCATAGCTGACTGTTGTTACCTCCTCGGCACATAGCACAAAACCCAACGAATAGTGGACTCTCAAAAATAGTTGAGTGAATGAACTCAGGGCCTCATTTAAGATAAAGCAACTGTATTTCGGCTATCTGGAAAACCTGCTGAGCCCAGCGATGCTGGTCAGTCTCTTGGTCTATTCTGTGTATCTTTCTCTAAATCTTTTATCATTAACACTGCATTGGCTGGTTTTTTATCTGAACTTCAGAGAACCCAAAAATTTATATGTGATCTCTCCCCATCACCTGTCTGAAACTTGAATTGCATATAGAGAGATTGGACATAAAGAGATGGAGGGTCTAACTGCCTAACACAATGGTAGTTATTCTTTAATAGGTTATGGTTGCAAATTATAATTTCCTGGGTAACTTCTAGAATAGCAAAAGAGAAGGTAAGGTAAAATTTTCAAACAGGAAATAAGATTGAACAACCCAAAGGGAGATAAAAACAGAGGGAGCAGTTGAAGCAATAGAAACTTCATAAAAAGGTAGAAGATTTAAATCTAAATGCATTGGAGCCAGGTGTGGTGGCATACACCTGTAATCCCAGTACTTGAGAAGCTGAGACAGAAGGATCACAGGTTCAAAGCTAGCTTCAGCAAGACCCTCCACAACTTGGTGAGACCCTGTTTTGAAATAAGAAAATGAAACAGGGCTGGGGCTGTAGCTCAGAGGAATGCCCTTAGGTTCAATCCCCTGTACCAAAAAGAAAAAAAAAAAGCATCAGTCATTATTTTATATACCAATGGATTAAATGCTCACATTGAGGACAAAGGTTTTTATCCTAGATTTTTTTTCACAAAACAAAAACTCAACTATATATTGTTTACATAACAATGCTAGAAGTTTGAGAGTGAAAGGTTTAAAAGCTCCACTTTCCAAAAGTTATAAGAAACCTGATATAGTTATCTAATACCAGAAAAATAGATTTAAAATATTAAAAGAGTACTTCCACTAATGACAACTTCACTATGTCAGAAACATAAAACATGTTAAATATGTATACACCCAAACAATATGGCTTCAGAATAAAGCAAAATTTAACACAACCATAAGGAGATGTTAAAACATTCACCATTGTAGAGGGAAGTTTCATCACAATGCCTTTTAGGAATAAAGTACACATAATATCATATTTTAAAAACATTACCTGACTTAGACTCTAAGCCTTGATGCCCACATTGCTAAGATTTATAGGTATTTATGGGAGAAATAACTCCAAGTCAACACAGATCCTTCTAGTGTTACTCTCATAGTCGGTTGGGAATATCTTGTCTGTTTCTATCTATAAGCATTTGTGTAATACTGTAACTTAAAATTAAAATCTTAAAAAGTAAATCAAGTCCACCTATGTTTTAAAACAATAACTCATCATAACTGGATTGGCTTTATCTCAAATTCAATGTGGATTCAACATTAGGAAATTCCACTTTAAAGTCACTACAATCACAGAATAAAACATTTTAATAGATGCAAAAAAAGTTTGCTAAAATTCATATTTTTAGAAAAATATACTATTAGCAAGTTTGAAAAACAATAAGAAATAGCTCTCCTTTTGAAATTAGCAAAGAGAGAAAGATGCCCATTACTTTTATTTCATATTGCATTGAAAGCCATAGGCAAGAAAGAAAATACCCAAGGATGGGAAAGGAAGAAATAAATCTAACATCCATATATTTGACTATATATAAAGATTCTAAAGTTAATATAACATATATTTAAGGTTATTGAATAAAACATTCAAAACAAGACAGAGGAAATGAAATTTTAAAATTATTCACATTGTAAAAATATCACATATCTAGAAATTAATCTGGCAAAAGATAAACAAATCCTCTATAGAGATCTAGTTCGAATTTAATCAAAGAATGGAATCAATAAGAGGTAGACCATATTCATTGAGTAGGAGACTCAAAACTGTAAAAGGCTTCAATTTTAAGCCGGGCGTGGTGGCGCACGCCTGTAATCCCAGCATTCGGGAGGCTGAGATCAGAGGATCCGGGTTCGCAGCCAGCCTCAGCTACCTAGTGAGGCACTCCGCAACTTAGTGAGACTCGGTTTCAAAATAAAGAGTAAAAAATAGGGCTGGGGGTGTAGCTTGGAGATAGAATGCCCCTGAGTTCAATCCCCAGTACCACAGAAAAAAAAAAAAAAGCTTCAATTTTCCCCACATTTAATGCACTCCCAATCAAAATTCCAACAGGGTGTTTTTCTAAACTTGCCTGACTTATTCAAATATGTATACAGAGAAGAAAAAGGACAAGAATAATCAAGACACTCTTGAAGGAAAGCGGAATAGTAGTAGTAGGACTGCTCTGCCGTATAGAAAGACTTATTATAAGGCCACAGTAGTTAATAGACTATGGTTCTGCTCCAAGAGTAGACAGCCCCAGAACAGGTACATACATATGTAAATGACAAAGACCAGTAAGAATGGAATTTTCAATATATTAGTAGGCTAACTAGATATCCACATGGAAAATATACAACTGTAACCCTACCTTGTACATCACACAAGTCAAACCAAGATGGATGCTAAATCTACAGGGGAAAAGCAAAATAATGAAATTTCTAGAATACAGGAGAATATATTCAAATTCTAGTCAATAAAGCACCTCATTAAGAGAATTAAGAGGCAAACTACATAGTGTGAGGCTATTTTTATGACACATATTACTGACAAAAAGCTTTATGGCAGAATACAAGAACTACTACAAATCAGTAAGAAAACTCCAGTAAAAAAAAAGATAAGCAATCTGAACAGGAATCTATAAACAAGGATATTACAATTAATGAAGCTGGGCATAATGGTGCACATCTGTAATCCTAGTACTTGGGAGGCTGAGACAGGAAGATAGCAGGTTTGAGGACAGCCTCAGTAACATAGCCAAGATTCTCAGCAACGTAGTAAGACTGTTTAAAAACAAAAAATGTAAAAAAGAGTTGGAAGTGTAGTTCAAAGGTAGAATGCTCCTGGGTTCAATCCCCAGTACCACAATAAATAAATAGATGAATGATATTCAATCTTACTAGCAACCACAGAATTGCAAATTAAAACCACAATGAGATATTGCCAACATACCCACATTTTAAAAGTTGAGATGTGTGACGACTGGCATTCTTATACACTGCTAAAAAAATTGTGAAATGGTATAACCATTTTGGAAATAATCTAGATTGACACAAATCTAGTAAAGTTAATGATAACATTCTACAAGCAGCTTCTAAGATGGTCTCAAGATCCTTGCCTCCTAGCATTTACATTGTCATGTAATTCCCTCCCTTTGAATGAGGGTTGGACCCAGTGACTTGTTTGTAATGAACAAAGTTTGCAAAAATTATAAGCTGTCACTTCCAAAATGACATTTAGAAGGCCTCAATTTCACCTTGCCGGAATCCACACTCACCCTCCTTACAGTCCATTCTCATCAAATGCCAGAGGAATGTTGTTAACAGTGTAAAAATCATGCAGGAGCTTCCCATTTCAGAATAAGGTCAAAGTTGTTACGGTGGTGCACTATGCTCTACCCAGCCCCGCCTGTCTCCTTTCTAACCTCATCTCTACTACTTTCCTCCTTGTTCTTCTTCATACACACAGGTATGCTCCTCCACGTTACACCATTCCTCCCAGCCACCTTTCTCAAAGGGGTTCTGTGATTCACCTCGAGGGCTGATTCAACAGATCTGGGGTGGGGCTTAAGAATACACAGTTCCAATAAGTCCCCGAAAGATGCTATCGCTGCTGGTGTGGACCACAATTTAACACCCATTGCCCTAGTATATACATGTGTGATGCACTAAATTCTCTCCTCCATATCTAAAATGATGTTAATGAGGTACCATCCTATAGAGAACTGTGAAAATGACCACTATTTTGTGTTTGGCAGGGCTCCAGGTAAAAAAGGGTTGTGAAATATCTTCAGGACTCACTCTCCATCTGCAAGTCTCTGCTCTACATCAGCTCCTGATGGTACCTACCAGGTGATCCTTTTCATAGTGTGATCTTCACACCAATTTGCTCACAGCTGTCTTTCTGGAACTTTTTTTCCCATAGCACTCTTGACCAAATGCGCTAGGACTTACCTGTTTTGGGCTCCACTCTCTCCCCAACAAGAATATGAAACCCAAGATGAAGGGACCTTTGTTTTTTCATCCAGAGATAAGAACACTTTTAAAAATATAAATTGGCCAGTGGTACTAAAATATACAAATACATGTTTTATATATTTAGAATATTAAAAATATATAAAAACATACAAATTAGCCAGTGGTAGTACATGCCTGTAATCCTAGTACTTAGGAGGCTAAGACAGGAGAATCACAGGTTCAAGATCAGTCTCATTTGAGTTGAAAATGAATTGAATCCTTTCATTTTCTCAGAATGCTCAGTGGTCAAACACTTGCCTACTGTGTGCAAGACCCTGGGTTCGATCCTCAGTACCACCAAAAACAAAAAAAGCTTAACTACCTATGATCACAAGAAGAGTTTAGTAGTAAGAAGAACAGATTTCTGGGTCAGAAGAACATAGTTTTCAAAGTCAGCTTCGCTCTTCATGTGAACATCTAAATGTTTCCCAAAGGCTGATGTCACCTCTGTGGGATTGAGCACCCTCCTCTTTAAAAGAATGAACGCAGTAGGCGATTGTCAGAATTACAATAGGTGAATATATACAAAACACCTACCTCTTGCCATTAGAGAAATGTTCAATAGCCGGGCGTGGTAGTGCACGCTTGTAAACCCAGCATTTGGGAGGCTGAGACTGGAGGATTCGGGTTCAAGGATAGCCTCCGCTGCTTAGTGAGGCCCTCCGCAACTTAGTGAGACCCTGTTTCAAAATAAAGAAAAAATAGGGCTAGGGCTATAGCTCGGAGGTAGAATGCCCCCAGGTTCCATCCCCAGTACTGCAAAAAAAAAAAAAAAGAAATGTTCAATAAGGATTACTTCCTCTTTCATATCTCACCACCTCTCACATACATTTCAAGTGCAAGGTTTTTTTTTGTTTTTGTTTTTGTTTTTTCTTAAATGGTCCTCTTAATTCCTATAATGCCAGTACTTGGGAGACTGAGGCAGGAAGCAACTTAGTGAGACCTGTTTCAACTAAATATAAAATGGGCTGGGAATGTATTTCAGAGGTAGAATGCCTCTGTATCTAATCCCTAGTACAAAAATATATAAGTAAAATACCTCTAATGACTATGGGTGGAACTCCATCTTATATTCTAACAAATCTTTGCCTAAACTTTCCCTAATATCTCTGGATGAAGTTTCCTAACACACATAAAATACATTCTAGAATAATGAGAGTACTTTGCTATTTTACAGGTACTGAGACACTACATCAAAGTTGAAATACTCCTATAAAATATTAAAATCTCCACTAACATTGTTCATTCATAAACATGTTTTGGGCAAGGGGTTACTTGAGTTTTTTCTAAATGAAGCCTAAACCTCGTTGTGAATCCAAAACCTCACATTCTTATAAGATTTTATAGAAGAAAGTAAAATATATATATATATTTTAACAAATATGAGCATTCTAAGTCTACCTGCTTAAAATACAAATGCCCTGGGGTCCAGGAACTTGGCCACAATAACCATTTTCACAACTGCAGTGAAATACACACATGGCATCCTTAACTGTTTATGCTGCACATTCATGCATGACCTGGTATTGCTGAAATAGAGTCTTTATTTCTGAACATTCCAAAACAGCAGTATGCACAGTAACAAATCTTAAGTCATATACCATAAGAAAGCATTCATTAGTGCAAATGGATTTTGTAAAAGGTCTATCAAAAAGATTTATTTGCTTTAAAACGCATTCATTTCCAGAAGCATTGTTAATAAAACATTACAGTTTCATCTTTTGTAATAAAGTATTGAAAATCAATTGTGGTATAGTAGCAAACATTGCAGGTATTAAGTGCAATGAGCTTGATGCCGTTATAAATATGAAGTCCATGTACGACAATAAATTAACAATGAAAAACAGACAAGACGGTTCAACTCTGCTGTCTGGCTATCTCTTTGCAATGCTTCCGATTATGTTGTGCTCATTCAACATAAAATTATGTTTCAAATTGTATGGTGTATTTTTGCTGATATATCCCTAGAGCTAAAAAAATAGTACCTTACCACAAAAATATTTTTATGGCACAAAATTTAAGTTGTTCCATAGTGGTTCACATAGGTGTAAAAAGAAATAGGCACAAAAAATAAAATTCCTGTAAACTATAAAAAAGTAAAATTCAAAGCATATGTTACAGAACCTAGTTGTAAATATGCAATGTATTAAAATACAGAACATGGAATGGAAAGATGTTTAGAACACATAAGTAAACTGAACAAGTTACTTTAAAAAACTCATATGGCAAAGCATTATTGATACATCTCAGTTCTCTCAAAAAGTATTCAGGTACAGAGCAGTTCTACAAAAACTTCCTAGATCTAAGTGTCACAATACTGCAACCAAGGGTTTGAGAATGCTGCAGTATCTCAGGCAAATATTTAAGTGCAATAATTAGTCTCTGGTGACTGGTCCATTGGAAAACAATGCAGGAAATGTTAAAATGCAAGAGGGAAAGAATATCCCAACTTCCACTGTTACCCAGCCAGCTAGGTAACACGACCCTCATTTCCACTTCTTTCCCATTCTTCACAGGGACGTAAAGCTGCATCAGTAGCAACCATCTCTCCAGTTTCCATCCCTCAGTGTGCTGAGTGAAGACAGGGGCTTTGGAGGCTGCAGGAAACTGGAGAGTGATGAAAAGAGGAAACAGACTGTTAGTAATCCCGCGAGTCATACCACTTGCTTTGATCTCCTCTTCCATGCTCTTCTACTCAGTAATGACGAGCTATCAGAACTACCCCAAGTGCAAGCAGAGTGTCATGTCACACTTCTGGGCCTTCAGCCGATAAGCTCATCTGCCAGAGCATGAGCACAGTGCCACGTGTGTTGTACGAGCATGTGCAAGTAACTTTGCAACATAAGGTATAAAAACTATCTTGAAATCAGGAAGAAAAAGAAACTCAATAGAAAAATGGCCTAAAAACACAGATGACAAATTCATTGAATATAAGTAGCAAAATGAACAGAGAGAAATTTTCTACCTAACTAATCAAGGATTTGCTCATTACATTTGGCAAAGAATTTAAAAATCATACACAATGTTGCTCAGGTTTAGGGAAAAAGACCCTCGCATATAGTCTGGAAGCAATGACCTTTCCAGGAGTTCAGTTTGGAGACCTGTTCAAGGATAAACTGATGGTCTATAATATACATCAAATTATGGAATTCTATTCAGCCATAAACATGACACAGTTCTACATTTACTATGAGAAAATGCCAGAATTCATTGAACAAACATATGCCCAATTTCTATTTGAGCAGTAGGATTATGGGTATTTGTTGGCTTTTCCATTTTTTCAATAGTTCCTGAATTCATTTTTGATCTGAGCAATGATTACTTCTAATTAGAAAATGAAAACCAAAACTATACATACATAATTGCATAAAAAAGGAAAGATATTACTGTTCCCATATCCCTTTCAAATTTTACTATGGTTCTCTTGCCCCCTTCCCTTTCGCCATTCTCTCCTTCCGTATTGGGTTTGAACCCAGCGGAGTTCTCCCACTGAGCTACACCCCTAGCCCTTTTGTCATATTTTATTTTGAGACAGGGTCTTTGCTGAGTTGCCTTGGCAAGCCTTGAATTTGTGATCCTCCTACTGTGAAATAATGAGGGAGAAATGGAAGAAGATGAAATCAGACAGGGGAACCTGACCACACAGAGTCAACCATCACTTTCCGAGGAAAGGAGGACACAAAAGGGCCATACTGGGTCATGACCTAACTAAGGTTAACCTTAGCCAAAGGAAAAGCCAGGTGGCTCCTGGAACAACTCTGAACTGCAAACTACAAATGAAGTCATGTAAACAACGAAGACTCCTACCTTCTAACAGGCTGTGCGATTTTGCTCCTTGGCAGGTTACTCCCGTTTATTGCCAACGAAGGTCTTGGAAGTGCACTGCGGCCCAAGATCCCGGAAGCCGCAGCTTTGTTTGGGGTGGGGATTCCCGAGTTGGAATACAACTGTAAACCGTTGGATAAAGGCATGTTACTGCTGCCTTGAACGGTTGGACTCACATATGCCGTGGCTTTAAGAGGCTGTCGGACAGACACTGGGAAATGTGCCACACTGTGGACTCTGTGTTGGATCTGTCCTGGAGACGGAACTGTAAGAGAAAATGATATTGATGTAAGGAAACCTGTGCCACCATGCACCTCAGGAAATGTGCTGTATTCAGAAGAGTCTATACTGTATAAAAGGGGATCAATGAAACACAGGTTCCAGATACCATTTAGCAGCAGAAAATTCTAACCCTTGACGAGAGTCTCCGATCACTCAGGGTTGTAGAGCCCAACTACAGCTGGCCTCAGGACAGCACAGGGTTAGGACCAACCAGTCCCCAGTCAGTTGAAAATCCAAGTATAATTGACTTCTCCAAAACTTAACTAGTAGGCTGCGGTTAACCCTGAAACCTTACCAATAAACAGCCGGGTAATACCTATTCTGTATATGTATGATATACACAGTGAAAGACACTCAAAAATCACGAGAGGTTACTTTTTACTGGTGAGAGGAAGTGCTCAGGTGGAGATTAGCATCACGGGGCACTGTAAATGGTTACTCATAACACTTAAAACTCACCGCAACAGCAAAGGCTACAGAAAGATCACAGTAGTAGAGTATGCACTACAATTTAATGCAGTTATGATTTAATACTCTATCTTGACCTTTGTTTACATTTCTCTCTACTGCAAATGGGACTACATTGGTCTGTGTTTGTGAACGTATATTTTGAGAATTCATTGAAAATGGATTTGTGCATATTTTGTAGTAGTAAATGATTAGACTATTATCTACGTCTACTTTATGCATTGATGAAATACCTTAATTTTTTTAAATATTTCTAGGCTATAAAGTTCATTTGCAAGTATAAATGGGACCAAATAGTTCAAACTGGTGTTGTATGAAGGTCAGCTGCATATTTAGAAGCCAGTTCTAAGCACAGCCTCCTTTCCTTTAGTAAGTTTAATAATCTCTGAGTTCTTAAGAGACAAATTCTCCCTTGCTTGCTTAGAAGACATTAGGATTTCCTGATGGTTGCTCTGGGGATGGTTTTATGAAAATAAAACAAGTGCACAATTTAATAGTTGTAATTATAGAAAGGAAGACAGAAGTGATAACTGTAGGTAATAACAGCTTATTACATACATATTCCTTAAAGAATATTCATTATGACATTTATTTATCTCATAGGGTTGTTTTGAAGATTAAATAAATTAATCTACCTAAAGACTTAGAATGGTGCCTAGCACTTGGTAACTATTCAATTCAGCAAGTACTAGCTATTATTACCTTTATAAAGGCAGCAAAATCTGTAAAATGAAGGGAGATCTCTGGGCAACAATCCTTAAAAACTTCATCAATTTACTGGCCCAACATTGTATATCGTTTCACATCAAAAAGCAATAAACGATTAGGCATAAATCTTTAAATTTTAGCCAGGTGTGATGGTGTACGCTTGTAATTTTAGTACTTGGGAGACTGAGACAGGAGGATCACAGGTTCGTGATTAACCTCGGCACCTTAGTTAGGCCCTCCTCAATTTAGTGCAACCTTGTTTCAAAATAAACAATAAAATATGGCTGGGGGTATAGCAGAGGTAGAATGCCATGTACACCCACACAAAAAAGAAAGAAGTGATTAAATTTTGTCACCCTTTTTTCCAAGGAAAATTAATCAGAAGCTTAAACATACAATTCTGCCTGCATGTAAAAAAATAAAATAAAAATCTGTTAATTAAAAAAAAGTTCATGTGAATTTGGCCCGATTTATTTTGAAGGATAATCTACATAAGTACATAAGGCTCAATGATTTTCAAAGTGAGCACATTTATATAACCACTTCCATTCCAAGAGGACAGCAACACCAGCACCTCCCAAGGTCCTCTGCCCCTTCCCAGGCAATACCCACCCCCCAGGCAACTTTTCCTCATTTTTACCATCACAGACTAGCTCTTCCTACTCTGAACTTCACAAAAAAATAGAATTATATATGTTCCCTCTTGTGTCTAGTGTCTTTCACTCAACATTATGTTTTGGAGACGCACGTGATGCTGCACAGGTATGTAGTATTCCATCATATGCATGTCACATTTAATCTCTTCTCCTGATAATGGAACACTAGGTTATTTCATTTGGGGTTTTATAAACATCCTTGAACATGTTTTGGTGATCACACGCACATATTATCTTAGGTAATCCCAACAAAAACTATTAGGATAAATGAGCTTAATTAGCAAATTTGTTTGATACAATATCAAAACACAAAAACTAAGATAAACTGAAATTTGAAAAAATATCATTTACACAAATGTTTAAAATTTAAGTACTCAAAAATAAACTTACATATGTAAAATATATATAAAGCTACAAAAAATTGCTGAGACACATTCAAGATGACCTAAATCAATAAAAGACTGACTATCCCATGTTAATAGAAAACACTATTTTTTAACTTTAAAATTTTTTAAAGATTTTTTTTTCTTGGGTACATTATGATCATATATAATAGTGTAATCTGTTGTTATATGTTTGTACATGCACACAAGAGAACACTTACTATTGTTAAGATTCTCCCAAAATCAAAGTACGGGTTCAATAAAATTCCAGTTGTTATGGTTTGGATCTGGAATGTTCCCCCAGAAGCTCATGTTTTGAAAGCCAAGTCCCCCATGCAGCAAGGCTCGGAGGAGGGGCATGGCCTAGAAAAGGTGGGACACTAGGGGAATAGCCCTGAGGACTCTATCTGTCCCTGGCCTCCCCTCTCCCCGCTTACAACTGTCATGAGTTGAGGATTTGGGCATTAGGGATGCTCAATCTGGACACTGAATAACAGAAGTAAACACCAAAAATCTAAGACATTCTAGACGGGTTTGAGGAGTACTTAGGAGAATGTGCAGGGATCATCAATGAAGCAATGAAGACTTTCAAAGGGTGTGGTATTTGGGCTGTATTATAAAAGTAAGAGGAAGTAAACTGGATGAAGAAGAGAAGAATGTCAGGCAGAGAAGAACAGCATGTGGAGTCGGAACTCAGTAGTTAAAAGCAAAAGCTCTGTGGGTAACTAGACCTGTGTCTGAAATCTTTGCTCTTACACTTGTACATCCTTGGGCAAGCTGTTATTTAACCTACCTAAAACTGTTTCCTCATCCACAAAAAGTGGTACGAGAAACTACCTTACAAAGTTGTTGGTAGAACTAAATAAAATAATATAAACCAGTTAGCACAGCCCCTTGTATAGAACAAATGCTGTCCTTCTGCTGTTAGGAACAAAGAAAGGGAAGACCATCCTATGTTGGGGAAATACCATGGGACTCAAAACTGGGTTTGAGGAAGAGGGGGTTAAATACTACCTTGAGTGGAGATTACACATCCAGTTGATGATGCCTGGCCAGTACACTCTAAATGCAACTTGGGCCTCCCAAGTTTGGGTGTGTGAATACTGGGACTAGGACTTTGTGTCTTCCTTCCAGGGTCAGTGTAAGACTAACCCCCAACTACCCAGAGTGCATGTGTAGGGATGGGAAAAGTAAATCTGAGGTCACCAAACTACAAACACTAGGCTTAGCTCCCCACACTGCACACTGATGGAGAAGACAGGGAGAATGTGAACTGGAGTGGATACAAAGTGCTTTCAACACATTAAATATAACTTCATGGGGGGAGGCTGGAAATACTAGATAATGGTGAAAAACAAGAACAGTGTAACAGCTAGACAAAGTCAATATGCTTTCTTCAAGGGAAGGTCAGGTTGACAGCCAGACAGAGAAGAGCCTACAAAGAAAAAGATAATTTTTGTATGATGAGTGAATAAGTTAATGACCCATTTAGTATGTGTGGTATCCTTGGATATAAAAGCCTACATATAACTTACCATTATTATTAGTTGGTAATATAGGCACTGACAAAAAATTGCAACTCAATTGTAGTGGTGAAATACAGAAAACAAGTTACATGGAGAAAAGTTTCCATGGAATAGCAAGTTATTTCCCTCAATGATGCTACAACATATCAGAAATTGCCATACTTACTACAAGATTGTATTCTTGAAATCCCATTTCCAGCTCCATGCAAACTTGAGTCAAAACTCTGACTATTTCGCACGGTGACTGGTGAGCTAATATTGCTACTAACAGCAGTTGTACTTGGCATCCGGGCTAGATTGGGCATACTTCTTCGAAGTTTATCTGGAAGAGAAAAAAATTTTACTAATTTAAAAGTCATAAATTTTGTGCCAATTGAAATATCTTCTTTCAAAAGTAGAAAGATTTTCCTCAAAATTATTTACAGTATGAACTAGTTAACAGAATTAACCTCTTGTATAGAAAAACAGTCTCCCACCTGAAGGATTCCAGCCAGCAGACTTGTTAAAAGGAAATGTGTCCTATAAAACGAGATAGCACTCTGCCAATCAATTAGCTGTTTTTCCTACTTAACAAGTAGACAAAACTGTATCAAGGTTGAAAATGATTTTGTAGCATTAAAAAAGACTAGAAATAAAGATGTTTATTTTAAAAACCTAGGAGAGCTAAAAAGCAACATGTATTGACTCTTGTTAATGAATTGAAATGGAACGAATTAATAAAATTCCGAAGTGAGAGATCTTAAGATATCTATACATCAAATCAGCAAGTCCACATTAACTTCTGGACACAGTTAGCTCTCGTTAGTATGTCAACAAATGTTTTCATACTTGGAAAAGGCCAAGAGAATGTTTTCTCCTTGCTAAGTATATCTCTGCCACCAAGAGGCAGCAGAGAGTCATATTTGCATGTCAATATGGCTGAAATTTGAAATCGGCAGTACAGTTTCTTTATTAATATACACAAGCCCCCAAATTAAAGTGCTCAGAAAACAAATAGTACATCTGAATACCACTCCTAGACCAGTCCAAGTACAAAACTAGATTCATTTTCCTTCTCCCCTTCACTGTTTTTTCCACATTACTAAGAGCTATGAGTTTAGCAGAATGTTCCTCCCCTCTCTGCCCCAGACTCCAGTCCTGTCCATTCTGCAGAATATTCAGTGAATCTTTCACTGCCACCTCGTTCGGACCTCATTATTTATCAACCACACTTTCACAGAATCTTAACTGGCTTCCATGCACCATCTTGTTGCCCAAACCATCTTCTGTGCAGCCAGTTCCACTCTTCCCTGAGCACAAGCACACATCTGGTGACCCCCTAGCTTAAATCCCTCCAACTCCAATTCCTCTCTTTCACTTCTACCTGAAAGCCCAAGCTCCTTAAGCACAGCCTAGTCAAGGCCTTCAAAGAAATGGGCTCTGTATAACATCACCAGCCTCATCTCCTGTCACCCCTACTCCCACCACTCAGTCTGCTCCCCACTTCCCCCCGGGGAGTCCTCTCTGGAACTGAGAGCATAATGGTCCTTCCACTCCACATACACTCTGTGTAAAGAAGGAATGAACAAGGAAAGAAACACTTATCATGTATACACTAAGATTCCAGACACTCTGTAAAGACATTAGGGATACCACAACATGAGACAGGCACAATCCCCAATTCTTAATGAGTTTGTAGTTTCTCAATTTTCCATTATCTATCCTAAGAAAAGAACTAAAATAAAGTTAAACTTAAGATTAAACTTAAATTTCTCCCAGATGAAAGACATTAAATAATACAGAACATTTTAAAACGTTGGGTTGAACGTTTTGGAGAATCACAAAAACATAATACCTAAGGTTTTTTAACTCCAATTCTGTAAGATATTTTTATCTTTATTAATATATACTCCAAAACATTAAAATATACATATTAGGAAATTCCAGCGTGTGGTCAGTTTCTTCCAAGCTTAATGAGAAAACAAATGATATACTTGAATACTAAACTAAAATACATTCAAGTACAACCAAACTCATCTTTCTCTCCTACACTGCTCCCTCTAATGTATATCCATTAAGTATACCTCTGCCCAGACATCTTCTTCCCTTTGGGGTGGTCTAGGAAACAGGTAGGAAATTAAACAAGTATAATAAGCATATTTATACAATAAGTCTAAGAAAGCATATAAGTTTAGAGAATGCTATGATAGAAAACAAGAATATTTTACCAACTTGCTAGCTCTTACTAATACTTTAAAAAATTAACAATTATCTCCTCCTTAGAGAAGCTTTTCTATGTACCTCCTGGCTGAGGCATCTATTACTCCCACATTTCCTGATTCTCTGTTAATATTGCTAGAGTAATAACATTCAATACTCTATCACTGCCAGGTTTCCTGGTTATTATCTTCATTATAGTAGTTTATCCTTATCCTCTGGTCATCTCTCCCAAGACTCCAGAAGATGTCTGAAACTATGTATAGTACCAAGATCTATCTACACCACATTTTTTCCCTATACATGCATACCCATGATAAATTTATAAATTATATGCAGTAAGAACATCAACTTATAAAATATACTGTAATAAAAGTTATTTAAAATTTATGAACTGCTTGAGTTTCCATTTCGTATTTTCTGACCTGTTAACTGCAGGTAACCAAACCTACAGAAAGCCAAACCTCATATAGAGGGGAGCCGTACTATACCTCCTTGAAGCTTTATTTTTGTAGTGCTGGGGATCAAACCCAGGGCCTCACACATGGTAGGCAATTGTTCTATCACTGAGCTCCACCCTTAGCCCTCTTTGAGGTCTATCTTTAATCATCAAATGTCTTGGATCCACATATTCCTATTAAAGTTTCTAGCCCCATGCAGCACGTATGTAATACATTTAACAATTATTATGCATATATGTGTAGGCAGAAGGTATCTGGTAGAAGTGAGGAATTGCAACAAAAGGGTAAGATCTTAGATTCTATATCTAGATCTTTTGAACTTCACAAACACTATTAAGAAGTGAGCCTCTGTCAATGAGATTAAATCCCTTTGAATATGTATTTTTAAGGAGCAGGGAGGAAGACGGAAGTAAGTATATGCTATTAGAAAATTGGGATTCTAAAATTCAAAAGTTTCTCTCCAAGTATTATAGTTTTCAAATATACAGAAATAGTGAAAATAGTACCATAAACATCTGTATGATTTCTAGCTAGGTCTACTGATTGTTTCCATTTTGCCATATTTAAATTATTTTCACATATACAATTATTTGCTTTAAACAGAAATCCCAACACTCTAAGCCCTAAATGTGTATGATCTTCTCGGAATAAGAAAATCCTATGGAATCACAATACTGTCATCATGTAAAAGTAAAATAACATCATTACCCACACATAAAATTTTCCAAACATCTGGAGAATGCTTTTAAGCTTTCCCCCAAGCCACAATCTAGTCAAGAACAATCACACATTTTACTTGGTTATGTCTCAATTATCACCCGCTAATCTAGATACACCAGTCTTAAAACCAATCTTTCCTCCTATTTAAGTACCAAGGCAATTTCACGATTTAAGCATCAAGTCAATTTCACAATCTTATTAATCCTGAAATATGCCCTTAAAAATAAAGCCTTCCAAATCTAAATATTTAGGACACTATGCCTCTGGGAGCCAAGCTGTGATCTCTAAGTTGTCAGACCATCTGGAAATGAGGTTCACTTTCCTGTCAAACAATTTGGAACATATTAATAATCACATACACTTTAAAGTTAAAGGAAATCAAAAGCAATGCTCTAATTTCCCCCCCAAAAAAAATCAGCAATTTAATCTTCAAGGACTAAGATGCAACAGGAAACTGGAAGAACAGATCAAGGAAAGAATTCAAATGAGTTTGCTTGCTCATAGCCCAGAGGCAGCAAGACTCACCCTCCATGGTTCCTTGGAACAAAGACTCAGGAATCTTTAGAATAAAGGAGAGAAGCAGCTGCTCGCCCAACAGCCAGCACTACCCTTCCAGCCAAGGCAGAGCCAGGGGAGGTCACTGCACAACCAATGTCTACATCATGCCACTGATAACCTTGTAGACTCTAGAAAGTACAGGAAGGTTGGTAAAAGAACTTGCAAGATTTAGTTATTTTTGATATCTGACGACTATTCCAGATATGTTCCTTTTAATTCTATGACTCTCAGAAACATGCCAAGAACTGTTCTGAGGCATCTCTTTTGATTCTAGGCAGTGTGAGAGCTAGTGAAAACAGAAATCGTGAATATATATTTCTACATCTTTACTTTCAATTTATTGAAGAGCTAATAACTGTTTTCTCCTATCCTTTAATAATTCAGAAAAATATTGGATAGAGCAGTTTCAAAGTTATCCACCTTATTTCACGATTTGGTTGAAATAATATTCTGTGATAACAAATGATGGCTCAGATATCTGAGCCATATGCTTTAAAAAGTTTAAAAAGGGTAGGTGGAGTGGGAGGCAAATTTTATTCAGCACATCCACTCCAGGCAATGTAGCATTCATTATTTATTCCTTATAACATATTTAGGTTGGGAGAACAAGTACCAGATGGTTTGATGTGAAATTATAGCTAAGTTTCCCGAGAGTAGATATTATCTTGCCCACATTTTATGGTTAAGGAAACCAAAGCATAAAGACTTATGAACCTGGGTGTAGAAAGGCTAAGAGAAAGGACAGGACTACTGGACCCAGGGTCTACTGGACTTCAGAACCTGTGTTCTCAACCATTAAGTTAATTAGTTGCAATCTGTATCCAGAAGATAATTGCATTTGTACTCCATTTTCCTTTGTATGCAGAAACTAGACTACTTGAGAGATAATACCACAAACAGACCCTGAACTGCACTGTGTCTCCAATTTCCTACCAGAAGAGTATTTCAAGGAAACCTAATCCTTTTCAAAATGGTGTTTGATGAAAGTGGATACACTTTTCTAAGGTGCAACAAACAGTGGCATAAAGGAAAATGATCCTATTGACTGACAACACTAATCAAGATGCAGATCTAGCATTTGCCTGACAACTAAAACACTTGACTGAAAAAATCTCAGAGAAACAGCTCCAGGTGAACAGTTCGATTCTAATGTGGGGCTATGACATCCAGTAGGCACCGAATACAGTGTCTTTCAGAATTATGAGCTTTAATAGATTAGTTGCCATGACAATGCTTAGCCGACATGCTTCTAAATTGAAACCTGAAGATACTAGCAGAGGAGTTCTGAATATGAACTGTTAAATACTTTCAAACAATCTCTCAATTAGCAGTAATGATACAACTATATAGAGAGAAATGGTAAAGACTAAAAATGTGGTGTCAGTTGATCACGAATACAATTACATTTGCCATGGCAGTATTTCTAAATAATATTTGATCACTTCTAGGCCTAACTTTGAGAAGTAGTACAATGTAATAATTAAAGCCTATAGTCAGATACAAACATTTTCAAGTGGTTTGTTTTTCCATATTATATGGGATTTGCACGTGAGGGTCTGGTTGACTGTTACTATAAAAATACATCAGGCTGAGAATATCATATGACTTCTCTCCCTATGGTTCTTGGAAGTCATGAAGTGTAACTCCTGAGAATGGGAGCAGATCAATAGTGAAGAAACAGGAAAAAAAAAAAAAAATACAGGAGACAAGCCGGGCGTGGTGGCACACGCTCAGCATTTGGGAGGCTGAGACCAGAGGATCCCGGTTTGCGGCCAGCCTCAGCTACCTAGTGAGGCACTCCACAACTTATGGAGACCCTGTTTCAAAATAAAGAATAAAAAATAGGGTTGGGGGTATAGCTCGGAGGTAGAATGCCCCTGAGTTCAATCCCTGGTACCGCAAAGAAAAAAAAAAATACAGGAGACAATGACACATACTCCAACCCACCACGTTGACATTAGGACAGATCTACTTCCTATTACCAGGCCAAACATCAGCCTCCACAATCCTACTGCTACAGAGATCTTCATCGTACATGTCAGAAAATTAGAAAGACACGTCCCAAACTTCCCTAAATGTGGATGCATTTAGCATCTCCAAGCATCGCCGCCCACACTTCCCATCACTCTGTGCCAGGAGCTGGCAGTTAAGACACTGAGAGCTTCGTGAAAGGTGAGGAACAATCAACTCAAGGCCTCTGGCTGCGCAGGGCTGGACTGTAAACTCCCCAGAGGACACAATCTCGACTGTCCTCGCTCCATCAGCAACAACAGAGATGCTTGAAATTCATACCTCGTGCTGAGTCAGTGACATGGACTTTTCTTGAAGCTACACATCTATGAATCCAGGACGCATGACCAGGAGCTGGTCAATTTTAGATGTAATTTTAGAGCAAAGTAATAAGGTATGGAAGATGAACTTAGAAAACATTTACCAATTATTTATATTAACCATAAAAAACATCCTACCTCCATTGGTCCTATTTGGTTGCTGATCTGGAGTTTGGGCTTGAGGTGAATAATACTGTTGCTGCTGGTAACTATTGGAAGGAAAATACTGGGAGCTGGGGCTTCTCCTACAATCCCGAATGCTGGAGAAAGTCTGTGAGTGGGGAATTCCTCTTTGGAAAGGTGAACACCTTGGAAGACGAGGCTGGGGTGGTGGCAAATGATCAAATTCTTCCTCATCCTCCAGACTGTATCGATCATATTCTTGATCACTACATGTTCCTTTTTTTCCTGAACTCAGTGACACACTGGAACTGTGTCTTGACACAGATGCGGAAGTAGAAGCATAATCTTGCCTGAGACCTAGAATTACAACAACAAATAGCACTGACTTATGAGATCATTTCAATTCACCCAACAATAAACTATAATAAATCAAATACATCATGAAATTTTGTGCCAAAAATCCTTCAAATAGACTCGTTATCTTGCTCTTAGTTTGTTAAATCCTCCCCCCAAACAAACATATTTGCCTACTAAACAGGCAACTAATTTAGACAATTCAGTGTTGTAAAAAGATTGCCCCAGCCAGGTGTGGTGGTGCATACCTGTTATCCCAGCACTTTAGAGGCAGAGAGGAGGAGGATAGCAAGTTGGAGACCAGCCTCAGCAACTCAGGGAAATAAGCAGCAACCTAGAGCAAGCCCTATTTCAAAACAAAAAATAAAAAGGGCTAGGGGTATAGCTCAGAGGTAGAACATCCCTGCTTTCTATCTCCATACCAAAAAAAAAAAAAAAAAAAAAA
>PVLC010027826.1:7542-21629 GCA_004027655.1 Graphiurus murinus
GCTCAACAAGTACTGTGTATATGTCCTTATCACTCTGAACTACATAATGATATGAGATTACAATGCACCAATAAAAGCATTTAAAAAAAAAAAAAACATTTCCTAGGGTTCTAGAGCAGAACTGTATCTTTCATGGCAGAGAACTATTTGCTGTTTGCAAATCAGCTCCTGGCAAGTTACTCAGTCCTGGTAAACACCAAGTGATTAGCCATGGGAAATCAGGTGATTACTGCCCCAAGGGAGCTGCATTGGCGCTATCATGTTGTTAAAATGGCATTTAATACCCTGAAGGAGGTAATTTCAAATGATCTTCCAAGTTTGATGAGATTAGTAAATCTTCTTTGGATAATATCTTTTCTCTTCTTACACATTTTGCCAATGAGATATCAGTTATGTCTACCATTCATACACCTCAGTGGAATTGTATTCTGTGCTCAGATTCTATGGAAGGCATAGTAGTGCTGATGAGAGCTGGATTAAACTTGAGCAGGAAGGCAGGAAGAGATCATGTTGCTTTGCAAAAGGGGGAAAGGTATTTGTAGTTTATTATATGTGTAACGAGAAGCTTAGAGTGATATAAGAAGGAAACTGATAGGATCTGATGTCTACTTTTAAAATATCCCTCTAGCCGGGTGTGGTGGTGCATGCTTGAAATCCCAGTACTTGGGAGGCTGAGACCGGAGGATCCGGGTTCGCAGCCAGCCTCAGCTGTACAGGGAAATAAGGGAATAAACCCCGCTGCAATTTGGAAGGCTGCAAACAATAAAGGAGGTAAAGAAGAAATCATGGTGGATGATTTCAGCTTATGACAAGGTAAAGTAAACAGCAGGAAAGAGGAAATAGATTGAGTAAATTCACTCTAATTCCTAGGGTTACAAGTCAGAGAAAAATAAGCCTGCAGAGACTATTATTTGCTGCCTCATCTCCATGTGTGTGTGTGTGTGTGTGTGTGTGTGTGTGTGTGTGTGTGTGTGTGTGTGAGAGAGAGAGAGAGAGAGAGAGAGAGAGAGAGAGAGAGAGAGAGAGAGAGAGAGAGACAAACAGACAGACAGCCCAGGGACATTCTACCAAGCTACCCCCAGCCCTATTTTATTTTTATTTTGAAACTGGGTCTCACTAGGTTGATGAGAGTCTCACTACTTGCTGAGGCTGTCCTTCAACCTTCGATTCTCCTGTCTCAGCTTCCCAAGTACGGGTATTACAGGCATGCACCACCATGCCTGGCCCATATGGGAATATTTTCATATGATATAAATTATAGTGAATAGTCACAGTAGCCTTGCAAAGGAGAACAAAGATAACAAAGCAAAGATGGAGATGATAGGGAGGTTCTGAACCTCTTACCCTGAAGATGTGAAGGCAAAAATAAATGCCTCGGGCCTCCTCCACCTACAACCTCTCAGATACTAGGAAAGGCAAGACCCATACCACTGACTTACTTCTCTAACCCTTGGAAGAAGGTTTGGTCTTCTACCTGTGGCTCCAGTTCCTTTTGGTTGAACTCACCTGCAGTATTACAGCTGTTGTTTTTTCTCAGTCTGCCTTCTTTCTGCCAAGGTTGTTGGGTTGTCATGGTTCCACATCCTGGCCTGGTCTTTAGTGTTTTTCCATTCTCTGTTGTTTCCCCAAACCTTTGGGTATCTTCTTTAAACATATTTTTGTGAAACCTTTCTTATCAGGTGAAACCATAAAAAATTTCCAACAGTTGCATTTACTCTGTATAATGAGGTGGCGGAGAAAGAAAATAAATCATTAAAAGAGAAAAAAAAAATGAGGCAGGAGGGTTGAAGGGGTGGATATTAGTTTTATGAAGTGAACTGTAGCATTATTTAGTAATATGTGGCATCACTATTTTATGTCTTATAATATATTCAATTCTGGATATACTTTTCCCATAGTATATACTAAAAATTAAACCTCCTAAATCAGTAGTATAGTCACTCTGGGGTATATCTTCTTTATTTGAAATAGGATTAGTCTACCTTAAATATGATTTAACCTTTTTGTGTGTGTGTGTGGCACTGAGGCTTGAACCCAGGGGCATTCTACCTCTGAGCTACATTCCCAGCCCTATTTTATTTTTATTTTGAAACAGTATCTTGCTAGATTAATGAGAGTCTCACTATTTGCTGAGGCTGTCCTTGAACCTGCTATCCTCCTGTCTCAGCCTCTCAAGTACTGAAATTACAAGCATGTGCCACCACGCCCGGCTAATTTTATACATTTCCTATAACTTGTTTTTTATTGGTGCATTAGAATTACACATAGTAGTGGGATGCCTTGTGACATACTTGTACATATACATCATGTAATTTGGTTGATTTTACTCCTCACTTGCCCTTATGGTGGTTCCATTCCTAGTCTTTTGAGGAACCTCCACGTTGATCTCCAGAGTGGCTGCACTGATTTCTCATCTCACCAATAGTGTACAAGTGTCGTTTTTCCCCATATCCTCAGCAGGATTTATTATTCTTTGTATTCTTTTTTCCTTTTTTGCAGTACTGGAGATTGAACCCAGGAGCATTCTACCTTCGAGCTACACCCTGTCCTATTTTTTTATTCTTTATTTTAATACAGGGTCTCACTAAGTTGCAGAAGGCCTCACTAAGTAGCTGAGGGTAGCTGTGGACCCAGATCCTCCTGTCTCAGCCTCCCAAGTACTGGGATTACAAGATATTCTTTGTATTCTTGACGATTGCCATTCTAACTGGAGTGAGATGAAAGCTCAGTGTAGTTTTGATTAGCATTTTCCCTGGTTGCTAAAGATGTGGAACATTTTTTTTTTCATATATTTGTTGGTCATTTGTATTTCTTCTTTTTTTCTTTTTTCTTCTGTTGAGCTTTTAGAGTTCTTTATATAATCTGGATATTGGTCCTCTGCCAGATGAGTAGCTGGCAAACATTTTTCTCCAATTCTTTTTTTTTTTTTTTTTTTTTTTTGCGGTACTAGGGATTGAACTCAGGGGCATTCTACCTCCAAGCTACACCCCCAGCCCTATTTTTTATTCTTTATTTTGAAACCGGGTCTCACTAAGTTGAGGAGTGCCTCACTAGGTAGCTGAGGCTGACTGCGAACCCAGATCCTCCAGTCTCAGCCTCCCGAATGCTGGGATTACAAGCGTGCGCCACCACGCCCGGCTATTTTTCTCCAATTCTAAACAAACAAAAATAATAATAATCAAAATGGTCACAAGTTTGAAAAAAATTTTAAAGTCTAGAAACAAATATTTACTTCTTAGTCCTAGGCCTCAGGGCTGGTAAGAGCAGGATCAGGAAACCCAGGCAGTCAGCCTGACTTTGATGTTCCACTCAAATATGCCAGGCACAAGACACTTTGGGACCTTTGAACTTGCAGGTAAGCACTAGTTCAAAGCATAAAACATACTGTTTTCTGTGGATCCTGATATAAAATATCTGAAAGTCAGAACATTTCATCTAGTCATCTCTACTCTTCTATTCTCTCTTACTTGAGACCTTCTAGGACTGGGAATAAGTTTATTATAATTTTATATAATGAAGTTAACTCTTTCATTATAGAAGCCACATGAAATAACGTTTATTTTCTGCCTAGTTTTTTTTTTTTTTCCTGTGTGTCAACTATTGGCTCTTTGATTTCAGGAGGCCATCTTTTGATAGTTGCACTATGTCATCCAAGCTGACTCATTCTGATCTGCTAAATGGCCATTCTCAGCCCAAGTTATCAAAAATTATTTTCCCAAATGGTATTTGGTAATAGACATAATTTAATAATGTATTACAAATCATATTATCTAGACTATTTTAATAAAATATTTTAGTATTATAAATCAGGTTGCTTATGCAAAGACATGTAATACATCTTTTATTTACTTATTTATTTATTTATTTATTTATTTATTTTGCGGTACTGGAGATTGAACTCAGGGGCATTCTACCTCTGAGCTATACCCCCAGCCCTATTTTTTATTCTTTATTTTGAAACTGAGTCTCACTAAGTTGCGGAGGGCCTCACTAGGTAGCTGAGGCTGGCCGCGAACCCGGATCCTCCGGTCTCAGCCTCCCGAATGCTGGGATTACAAGCATGCGCCACCACACCCGGCGTAATTCATCTTTTAAACACTTTGAAATAGATAAACTAAAATTGTGGTTGTTGATCAGAGAGATATGTGAGAAAATGTAGTCTGATTTATCTGATAATCTCATTGTTAGACCTCTGAGCACATTACCACTTACGGTAAATAAAAGGAAATTCATCCCAAGTTTTCATTTTACTGCATTGGTATCGTCTGTCAATAATTTTTGTCAGGTACAATAGCACACACTTGTCATCCCAGTTACTCAGGAAGCTGAGGCAGTAGGATCACAGGTTCCAGGCCAGCCTGGGCAACTTATTGAGACCCTGTCTCAGAAGGAAAGAAGGAAGGAAGTTAGGAAGGAAGGAAGAAGAAAGAAAGGAAGGAGGGAAGGGAGAGGGGGAGGAAGAGAAGGAATGAGTGGGCTGGGATGGTAGTTCAGTGGCAGAGTATTCCTTGGTTTAATCCCCAGTACCACACACACAAATAAGAACTTTTTTAAAATTAATTTTGGAGAAGATATAATTTAAACATATTCCACATAGTTTGGGAAAGTTACATCTAAGCCCATGTTTCAGGAAGGACTTTCTCAGCATTTCTTAGATGCAAAACAAGGTCCAGAGGATACATCTGCACTGTGTGGGCCTCCTTGAACACCTGGGCAGCAGAGACAGCCCCTGGCACTCATGCAAAGAATAGACAAAAGCTGGGTCCTTCAACCTATTTACATTGATATGATTTAGAGTGCAGAGGTATTAGGAGTGGGTAGAGTAGTCCTGAGGAAGCTGCTTATTATCTCAGACACTTATTGGTTATTTACCTATTGCTCACATCTGTGTTTTTCTTTTGGTTGGTTGTGGGGGAGGTTGTTTGTTTTTAATATTTTCTTCAGATTCTAAGTTCACTGATAAGAGGGGTGCTTCAGCTTAAGGAGGCCAACTAACATTCATTTGAGTTGGGGTTTCTCCTCAGTCTATCTGAATCCAGTAACATCCTTGTGGCTAAAAAAAAGAGCATAATACTCAAGCATGTGATCTTGGCATCAGTGAGTCCTCAATTCCTATGTTATGAACCACAGGACATTAGACAACTTATTTCACTCCTCTGTACCCTGGTTTTCATCTACAAAATGAGGACAATGTCAAAAGACAAAATTATAATAGATTTAAAGATCCTGATTGACTTTTTATTTGTGATTCTAGAATCATGCAATACCTTGTTCTATAAAATCAAATTGATGAGGTAGAATAGAAGGAATAAAATTTAGGCAGAAAGGAGACGATTGGGAAGGAAGGGAAAAATGGCTTTGTTTCAACAGAGCTTGCTCATCCTTAAAAAGCAAGGCTATTCACAATGGGCTGACTCCATTTTGGAAGTCCCTGAGATTATTTTTCAGAGCTTCATTTGCCTCTCAAAAGGAAGTCACTCACACATACTGTAAGAAAGACCGTATATCCCAGACTTCCTGTCTCCACTCTTGATAGTCCTACCTAAAGTTTTTTTCCACTTTTCACTTTTTTTTTTAGACCCCAAGGGCAGGAAACCAATATCCCATGCTGTCCCAGGTTCCATATTCTCGGCCCTGGACCCCAAAGCCAGCCTCTCTCCAGGTGTGATATAAAAAGGATGAGAGACCACGTCCTCTTTACTTCCCAGCCATCATGTCTCGCTCTCTGCCAAGCTCTCTCTGCCATGCGCACCTGGCCACGCGCTCTCTTTCCCAGCTACGATCCTGGAGATTCCTGAGGTGACCTATGCCCTTTCCCCTATGTACCTGTGTCTTTCCTTAAATAAAACTTCTGCCTTTGTCCCTATCTGGCACGTGTTAAAATTCTTTTCACCACCGAGGCCAAGAACCCAAGAGAGATATCATGTTATCACACGACAAAATGAACAGAAGAGGTTGGTTTTAGAGACAAAAGGGAGCTGAGAGTGTAGCTCAGTAAAGCACGTGCTTAGCGTGCATGAGGCCCTGGGTTCCATCCCCAGCACCAAAAACAGAAACAGGGAACAAAAGATTGGTCATTTCAAAGTTTTTTATCTTGTAAAGATTAAAGCAGAGTGGACTTCCTTATTAGGCTACTATGATTGTTGTAGAAGAGTGCTCCCCATAAGCCTAGTCTCAGAGACAAGAGAAAACTCTGGAGGCCAAAAGTAGGATAAGCAGGTCTTCCTTTAATCAGCAGCTGATAACCCAGATAGGGCAATTTCCCACCCTCTGAGCCCCAAACAAAGAGATTCCAACCCTTATATATAGTTGGTCACTTAACTTTGAGAAGAAGGGAAAATGTGAGATTTATTACACTTTCACCTAGCAGGAGCAAGATACCAAAAGTAGAAAGAGAACATTAACTGAAGGGTGTATCTCAAGGCCCTATCTCAAGGCCTGACTGGGCTGGTGCTGCCTTGTTTAGGTTCAGAGATGACCCCTGCCTTTCCTGTTTCTGGATTGCATAAGGGAGGGGCTGGCCTCATTGATTTGCAAGCCCTCTCTGTTTACCTTCTCTGCTAATTGTCAGTACACTGGCAGCTAGGAGAAGGAGTGGGGAATTCCTTTTTCTTCTATCCTAAGTCTAAATTCTTAACTAATAATGTTTCTATGGCTCTGACTATTCTTTCCCATATCATGATAATAAAAACCAGAGCACCAAAAGAAAAAAATAGATAAATTTGACTTCACTGAAATTTTAAAATGTTGTGCACCCAAGGACACTATCAACAAAGTAAAAACAATTCAACTAAAGTGATGAGGTAGGCTAGAAAGCGAAGAGTTAGGTAGAAAGGATGGTATTGGGAGGATCCAGGAAAATATAGTTTTTAAAAAATCAGGAGAGTTAAGCTAACTCCACCCCTTGGAAGTTTTTTTTTCCCTTAGGAAGTCCCGCCTCCACCTGAGGCCCACGCCCTAATCTCCGGAAGTCCTGCCCCCACCTGCAATTTCCGGGCCTATCTGACCACCTATTCACCCACCTGAATCTGAGGAAGAGGAGGATCCAAACCCTTCCTGTGCCCGCCCTCCTGGGGAAAAGGACCAGGAGAGGTTCGCAGACTTTCCCTTTCGATGCATTTCCCTGAGGCTCGCAGTTTTGCCCTCCCACTTCCCGCTCCATGCCTTACCCTCCCCTTTTTCCCCTTTTCCCCCTTCCTGAGTTCCTAAAATAAACCCTGCCTGTTGTTTCTGACTGGTACGTGTTAAAATTCTTTTTATCACAAATACCAAGGACCCACGAGAAGGCGATCGCGGTACCCATAACATTTGGCGCCCAACGTGGGGCATTTAGACAACATTTCTGCAGGAGTAAGTTTTTTTTATTTAGGGAAAATGCTTAGAAATTTCGTATTTTTGTTAGTTGGCCTATGCTTGTGCGGGAACAGCTGCGAGCCTCAGGGGAGGCCAGAGATGTGTGAGTTAGGGAGTAGAGTGGTAAATTCGATCCTCCAGAAGGATCCAAGCCACTCGGTTTATAAAAAGGGAAAAATAGGCTTAGGACTTCTACCCGGCAATTGTTTCTGGACTGCGAAAAGCCACGCTGCGCAAAGCTGCACCGAGCCAGGCCACATGCTGCGCCAGGCCGCGCGGGCTAATGAAACCTAGCCAGTGAGCGAAAACCCATACTGGGGTTGTAAAAGTCAACAGCCAGCAAATGGGACGCAAAATTCGCTCCCTCTCCCCTTTCTCTCCTCCCCGAAATTTTTTTCCTGAATTCACCGTTTACCCATTTCCCTGAAATGGCTGATTGCTAAGTTGTTTTTTTTTTTTTCCTTTTTTTTCTCTCGTTTTTGGCCTTTTACCAAAAGCCGCCCGGAAGCATAGTGCTGGGGGAAGGCTTTGGATCCTTGGGTTTTTGTTTGTTTGCTTTTGTTTTTAACTAATTTGATTTCTTTTCCCCTCCTATGTTTGCAATTAAATATTTTGCTTTTAAAAATGAAGCCTCTCTGCGACAAATGTTAGCTCCAAAAATTGCTTTATTTTCCTCATTGCTCTAGATAAGCTGAGTGACCACGTGGTGCTAGGGGGGGCACTCTTAAAAATTTTTTTAAAGGGCTGACTGCGCAGTTTTAACAAGATGGCGATTGCATCACTTGGTCTTACCAAGCTGACGATCGTGACCACGTGACTTCCAAGATGGCGATTGCATCATTTGTTCATTGACCACATGGTACTGTACTGGGAAAACTCTCAGATTTTTTTCTTTTTTTTTGTCCTTGGCTTAACTAAGTGGATTTCTTCCCTCCTATGCTTACAATTAATATTTTAAAGGAACTACACAAATATGATCTTTATCTCTTAAATGGGTACAGCTAAGAGAAAAGAATTTTTTTTCTTTTCTCTCCCCTTCTACCTCAGAAACCTTCCTTGTTTACATTGTTTAAGGGTATAAGTCTATAGCAAATGAAAACTGGCTATTTGAAATGTGCTATTTTAATCACTTGTTAACATCTGATTTTGTTTTATCTAGAAAATGTCCTCAAGTCTTCGGAAAAGACCTTTACAAGTTATATGTTTTATCTAGAAAATGTCCTCAAGTCTTCGTAAAAGAACTTTGCAAGTTATAAAAGGGATTTTTATTTTGATTACATGTTATATAGAGAGAGTAATTTTCTTTTGTTTTTTTTGTTTCTTTTGTTTGTGTATTGCCTTTTAGTAAGGATCTCTGAGCGGGCTTAGGGATCTGAATAGGGGCAAGAGACCAGTCTGATAGATGTTAAATGTATTCCGGAAATACAAGCAAGAGTTCGTTCTAGATCCGATAGATGTTAGATATGTTCCGAGAGAGAATGAACAAGAGTTCATTCTACTTCCGCCTGCAGCTGCATGTTTGGGACGCCTGACATGGCAGACCTGCAGAAGGCTCCGCCTACCGCTCTATTGACAAGGACGCTTGATCAATAGGAAGCTGGTAGAAGAAACAGCCTGTAACCTCGTTGATTGGCTGGGACGCTAGCCCAATGGGAAGTTTACAGAGGACAGGAACTCAGATAGCTGAACAGCTTAGTAAAGACATGTTGATCCGATTTTAAATCATTTCTTCCGTTTTTATCTTGTCTGTTTGCTAAAACCTTAGTTTTTTTGTTTTCTTTCTCTCCAGAATTTACTAAAGGAATCCCTCAAGGTACACAGAGATTGACAAGATCATGGGTAATTCTACCTCTATCCCCAGAGACTCTCCCCTTGGGTGTATACTAAATAATTGGGATTATCTTAAAATAGAGGACTTATCAAAAGAGAGGCTCATCTATTTCTGTAATACACTCTGGCCTCAATATAAATTAAAGGGTGGACTAAGATGGCCCAAAAATGGGACCCTAAATTATAATACTTTAAGCCAGCTTGATTTGCATTTTCTGCAAGAAAAAAGGCTTACAGAAGCATTATATCTTCGGGTTTTCATGGCTTTATACTTTAACCCAAAGTTGCGTAAAGGTTGTAGATTTCTTCATGCAGAAGCTTTTCATGCAGTAACAGACGAGCCAGACCAAATGGAAGACCTATTACTAAGCGCTCCAAATAGGTCTCCTCCACCATCTGCAGCTGCAACTGCAGAACCGATGGCTTCCTCAGGGTGCTCTACAGGAGTCTCTGAGCAAAATTCAACTGCAAAGCCGATGGCTTCCTCAGAGTCCTCTACAGGAGTCTCTGAGCAAAATTCAATTGCAAAGCCGATGGCTTTCTCAGAGTCTTCCACAGGAGTCTCTGAGCAAAATTCAGCTGCAGAACCGACAGCTCCCCCATAGTCTTCTACAAAAGTCTCTGAGCAAAATTCTACAGGCTCATTGACTCCTTCGGTAACTCATCCTGCCAGGCCACCTCCCTATAATCCTAATTATCCTCCACTTCCGGAGGAGGCCAGCCCTGCTGGCACAATCAGAAGTGGTGCACATTACCATCCAACTAACGTTAAGCCTTCAAATATGTGTCTGCTTCAAGAGGTGGCAAATGGGAAACAAAGTATATTAAGAGTACATGTTCCTTTTTCTATGAGTGAACTAGCTCATTGTAAAGAAAAATTGGGTGATTTTTCAGAAGATCCCGATAGATTCATAAGTGGGTTTCAAAACCTGGCTATCATGTTTGAGCTCACATGGATGGATCTTCAAGTGATCCTTTCCACTGTCTGCACTTCTGATAAAAGGATTCGTATACTGGAGGCTGCAAGGGTATATGGTAATGAAATGTATGCTCGAGATCAAGAACAGCCTACAGGAGATGACGCTGTTCCTAGTCAAAACCCCCACTGGAATTATCAGACTGGTAGTAGTGATCTTAGAAAACGGAATCACATGATCTCATGTTTAATTGAAGGAGTGAAAGCATGTATGAATAAGCGTGTCAATTATGATAAGATAAGAAGTATAGTGCAGGAAGCAGATGAAAATCCTGCTATGTTTCTGGGACGTTTAACTAAGACCCTCCTCAAATATACTCACATTGACCGAGACTCATATGAAGGACAAATATTATTGGGGACTCATTTTATTAGCCAATCAGCCCCAGATATTAGAAGGAAACTTCAAAAACAGAGACTGGGACCTCAAACTCCCATTAATATGCTTTTAGATTTGGCCTTCTGGATTTTCAATAACAGAGACAGGGAAGCTTAAATGATGGACCAAAGGAGACAATCGCAGACACAGGAACTCTCCCACCTACTTGCCCTAGCATTAGGCAATAGAGGTCCACCACCTCAGAGTTACCAAAAGGCCCCCTCTAAACAGAGGGAAAGGGACTGGAGGCCTGGCAACTGCCGCTGCTGCAAGGAGCCTGGGCATTGGATCAAGGACTGCCCTAAGCGGGGTCCATCTCCACCTGGGTTATGCCCCCTCTGCAAAGAGGAGAAACATTGGAAGCAAGATTGCCCTCGCCTCCGAAGGGAAGTGAGGCCATCTGCTCCCATGATGGCTGCCCTCGAAGACTGAGGCTGCCCGAGGCTCAATAAGGCCCCCCCGACCAGCCCTCTAACCAGCTGGACATCACGATGGAGGAGCCTCGGGTGACTCTTGACATGGCAGGTAAAAATATCAATTTTCTTTTAGATACGGGGGCCAAGTTCTCTGCTCTGCTTGCCTCACACGGGCCTCTTTCAGATAAGACCTGTTTTATAACTGGAATTGACAGCATTCCAAAGGCCAGAAGGTTTACAATGCCTTTAACATGTAGGTTTGGAGAGCTAATTTTTACCCAAACCTTCTTAGTTCTTCCTGAGTGTCCCACTCCTATATTAGGAAGGGATTGCCTGTCTTCCTTGGGAGCAACTCTTAATTTAACCCCAAGGTATGCTTCCCCATTCTTAGGTGCATTAATAAAAAATCCAGTAAAAGACAGCAATATATCTAAAGATATTTTACGCCAGGTAGATCCTCAGGTCTGGAATATTGAAGTCCCAGGAAAGGCAATTAATTCTCAGCCTGTTTTTATTTCGTTAAAAACCCCAAATACCTACCCCCGTAAACGACAGTATCCTATTAAGCCAGAGGCATGTCAAGGTCTTCAGCCTCTTATTAATAAGTTTCTTAAATATGGTCTTTTAGTTCGTTGCTCTTACCCATGCAACACACCTATTCTCCCGGTGTTAAAGCCAAATGGAAAATATAGATTGGTTCAAGACATTCCTGGGGATGGCTGGATTTTGCAGAATCTGGATTCCCAATTTTGGACTTATAGCTAAACCACTCTATGAGGCCACCCAAGGGCCTGACCACGAGCCCCTAGAGTGGCTGGGAAAACAGCAAGAGGCTTTTCAGAAACTTAAGACTTTACTACTGTCTGCCACTGCATTGGAAATCCCTGACTTAAATAAGCCATTTACACTTTATGTAGCAGAAAGACAAGGTATGGCATTGAGAGTCCTTGTTCAAAAACTAGGAGATATCCCAAGACCTGTGGCTTATTTTTCTAAACAGTTAGATTCGGTGGCACAGGGATGGCCTAGTTGTCTTCACGCAGTATCTGCCACCGTGCTCCTTGTGACAAAAGCTGCCAAGTTAACCTTAGGACACCCACTAGAAGTCCAAACTCCTCATCAGGTTCAGAGTGTCCTTGATATTAAAGGACATCAATGGCTAACTGGAGGACAGCTAACTAAATATCAAGCCCTCTTATTAGAGTCTCCAGAAATCGTCCTTAAGGTCTGCCAAACCTTAAACCCAGCAACTTTACTTCCCATCCCAAAAAAGGATGATTTAATCCATTCCTGTGTGGAAACCATAGAACAGGTGTACGCTAGTAGGCCTGATCTTGGTGACCAGCCTCTAACTAACCCGGATGTAAAATGGTTTACTGATGGGAGCAGTTTCATAAATGAGGGAATTCGAAAATCAGGCTATGCCATAGTAAGCCTTCAGGAGGTAATAGAGGCAAAGCCACTTCCTCCGAACACCTCAACACAAAAGGCTAAAATAATTGCCCTCACAAGAGCTTTGCAACTGGGGAAGGACAAACAAATTAATATATATACAGATTCTAAGTATGCGTTTCTAGTCCTTCACGCACACGCTGCCATTTGGAGAAAAAAAGGACTTTTAACAGGGAAAGATTCTCCCATTAAGCATGGTCCTGAAATCCTCTCCTTCTAGAAGCAGTGCGGCTACCTGCCCAGGTATCTGTAGTTCATACCAGAGGATACCAGAGAGATGGTTCCTCCATAGCACAGGGAAATGCATTAGCAGATAAAAATGCTAAACGAGCAGCACTGGAGAGCACTTCAGAGATGGCTTTAATTCCTCTTGCCCCAGACTTGAGTGCAAACCCATCTTATACTGAAACTGAGAGAGAATGGGCAAGTCAGCATGGATATAAACTAGCTGAAAATGGCTGGTGGGCTAGAGAGGAAGATCATAAAGTCTTATTACCCCAGGCTGATCAATGGAAAATTATTAAAGGATTCCATGACTCATGCCACTTGGGAAAAAGGGCACTGACCACTTTGGTTTCCCATGCCTTTGGAGGAAAGGGTCTTGAAACCACCATTCAAGAAGTTACAAGGACTTGCCCCCTATGCCTCTGTCATAACCGAGGCGGGGGAGTAAGGCCACCGCCATTGCTTAACACAGTACAGCGATGGGGCACATTCCCTGGAGAAGACTGGCAAATAGATTTCACCCAGATGCCCCCATGCCAAGGATATAAGTATCTCTTGGTCTTTGCTGATACGTTTTCTGGGTGGATAGAGGCATATCCTGCCCAGACTGAAAAGGCCCAAGAAGTTGTTAAGGCATTATTAAAGGAAATTATTCCTAGATTTGGCCTCTCCAGGTCACTCCAAAGTGACAATGGGCCCTCTTTTATTTCAAAAATAACGGTTTCATGAGCTTTGGGCATAACTTACTATCTCCACAGTTCCTGGCATCCTCAGTCATCAGGAAAAGAAGAAAGGGCTAACTTACAGATTAAAACCACCTCTGGAAAACTATGTCAGGAGACATCAGAACCCTGGTTACGCCTACTGCCCATTGCTCTATTAAAAATTAGAATTGCTCCTAAAACCTCTCTCCAACTGAGTCCTTATGAAATGCTCTATGGAAGACCTTTCTTAACCTCAGACCCTGTTACTGATCCTAAGACACAGGAGATGATTAGATATATAATTAATTTAGGGCAAGTACAAAATGCTTTATTAAAATATGAAAATAAGATTCTTCCTACCTCAAAATCATAGAGGCAATATACAATAGACCTACAGCCAATATCATATTAAATGGAGGAAAACTGCAAGAGTTCCCACTAAAAACAGGAACAAGACAAGGATGTCCATTATCACCTCTTCTGTTCAACATAGTACTTGAGACTCTAGCTAGAGCAATAAGGCAAGAGAAAGAAATCAAAGGGGTAAAAATACGGAAAGAAGAACTAAAACTATCCCTCTTTGCAGACGACATGATATTATACCTAGAAGACCCAACAAAGTCAGCCAAAAAACTTATAGAACTGATCAACAAATTCAGCAAAGTGTCTGGATACAAAATCAATCTTAAAAAATCGGAAGCTTTCCTCTACACCAACCATAAAACCACTGAGAAAGAAATCCAGAAAATAAT
>PVLC010027827.1:0-21567 GCA_004027655.1 Graphiurus murinus
GTGCAAACATATTCCCAAGCAGCCTCCAAAACAGATTATTACCAACAGGCTGGAGGATGACGCAAATGAAGACCATCTACATAAGTGAAACAAGTTGAGCCCAAGAATCGTTTGGGTGGCTTAAATGATGGCGGCGGGCGGTATCCACAGGGCTGAGTTCATGACTGCAGGCATTAGCAATTTAACATAGTTCTTTCTTGACCCGAGCCCAGGGTAGATGCCATCTTTTCACTTCAAGAGGTTCCACCCCCACTCCACAGACACAGATGGCAAAGCCACCACCACTCTCTTTCCTGTCTTCTTGGGTGGTCTCCACTGGCACATAGTCCATTGGTATAATTAGGAGGGCACCAGAGACAAACTCTGTGCATTTTTTCTGAGAAACAAGTCAATAATTTCTTGTTTCTCTCCACATTCTCCCAGAGAAAGAATCTGGAGCTGAGGGAGATACAATCTTAGATTACCTTGACCTTGGGTAGGAAGAGTACAGGTGGTGATTATGAACCCACTAAGGGAATTGTTCCAGTCTTTTTCCAAGCCTAATTCAACTTTAATAGCTGGGATGCTCATCATGGCCTCCCTAACTTCCTCTAACCACCACCAGCCCTTATTTCCCACTAATCTAATGATTGCTTTTTACAAAAGGATTACCCCTGCAAACAGGCTGGTGGAACCCTCAGCAAGCATCTGAGACTGCCCATCTCATTGCCAGCTCAGCTGCCCTGGGGAGAGCACAGCTGCCTGCTCCCCACCACCATCTCCAGTGCTCAGCTTCCCACCACGGTCAGTCTAGCCAGAGGATGAGCCACACACATCAAAGGCCTCCTGGTCACTTTTGACTCATTTCAAGTGGGTGTTTTGCCCCTATTTTATCAAAGCTGTCATGATTAAGAAGTGTCAGAAGGGAGCTCATTATTCCTGTGATCAGATGATTTGTTATGAGATCTTGAGTGAGACAAGTCCCCTCTGAGTCTGTTTTCTTATTTGTGAGCTGAGCAGGTTGACCCAGAAGACCTTTGTGGTCCTGTCAATTCTCTGACTTCCAGTAGGTCTACTTGTCATCTGCTAAGTGCCCCACCTACCTCATCTTCCTCCCATCCTACTACACATAGGAGGTCATGGGGTAAGGCCTCTTGTTTTTACAGTCAGCTTCTGGAGTTGAGAACTAATGTAGTAAGACTTAGAACTCACCAGACTTGAGCCCTGGGAGCTGGTAGGAAACTCAACTAATTCACCACCCAAACACTATGGCTTCCAGGCTGCTTAGGAAGCATCATCCCCAAGATCCAAATAGGAAAACTGTGATCCAGAAAAGCCTAATAACATGCACCAGGGTCCCAGATGTCCTAATAGGTGGTACCAAGAGGACTTGGTACCAAATTTTCAGTTTTCTCATGTTGGTCTCCCTCCATATCACATTTGTTATGAAAGGGCATTATTATTATTATTATTGATATTATTATTATTATCATCATTATTATTAGTTCAAGTGTCATCCAAAGCTACCAGAGAAACCACTAAATATAAAATCAAGTCTTTACAGGAGAAAATCATTGCTATAACTCTTTAATATTCATGTTATTATTTATGATCAAGAATTGATAGTAAGAGCTTTGATGCTAAACCCTTTATCAATAAGAAAGCTACAGATAATGGACATTTTTCCTATAACCAACCTATTTCATGAATCTAGAAATCAGAAACCACCATCATTGGTACAAAGGAGTTCCAACCCATCACACACCGTCCTTAGGGACCAGCTCTCTACTCCACTGACCTACCAGGTTATCTAGACACATTAACATAGGTGTTTATAGCTCTGCCAAATTTTAATGAGAACCCATGGAAGTGGAAGAATTGTTCCACTTATCTGCAAATTTTAGTGCCATTATTATCAATAGCAAGTTATTTCACAAACTCAACTGATTTTTAGTTTAATTTTATTTCTCATATGTGTATAAGACACTCTAAAATTGAGATTTCATTTGAATTACCTAAGCCAAAATGATTATATTTTCCTCACTAACTAACATAAAGTTTCCTAGAAATGTCTCATGGAGAAAAATATCATACCAAACATGTACTAAAATGCACATTTAAGAATCCCAATGTTCACTTTAGAGACGATTCTGCTCTTATAAACGATCAGTCTTGACTCATTTAATTGCCCTACAAAATCCACACAAGCGGCCCAGAGAATTAGCCTTTGGGGTTTTAAAGTATATCAAAACACAGCACACAGACAGATGCAGGGGTTGTTCTGAATCTAGAGCATCTGAGCATCCAAGTTCTCTCCTCCCACCTCTACATTTGGTAGCATTTTGTAGGAATAGCTACTCTTCACTTGAGAGAAGTGGGCCGTTGTTCACATTCTCCCAGAGGGGGAGTGGGTGTCCTCAGCAACTGTTGGTGCTGATTGGAAGACCAAGAGGCACAATTATGTCATGAGTAAGACACCTATGAGCCTTGGAAGTGTGCCTTGCCTCAAGCCAGCCTCCTGTATTACCCACCCAGTTAATCCTGGGGCCCTTCTGTAATCTGAGGCAATGAAAGTCTATTTGCTGAACAAGGCTGATGGCTTATCAAATAAACTGCCTTATCTTAATCCATCTTGAGTGTCAACAAGGAGGAAGAACAAGTATAATTCCCACAGAACACCAACTAGATGTGAATCTGGCATTTTTCTTTGCAGTAACTTGCCATCCTTTGCTTTTGCAAAGGAGATGTTCATTCCTAACAAGTCCGTGGTCCCTTCTTGTTGCAACAGTCCTAGGCACTCATTCGAAAATGACTGTTAGAGCACATCCTGAGTCCAACACATTTACTGGGCATTTATCTTCTTTTAATTCCTTCCATTTCCTGTAAGATTCACAATCCAAAGCACTGTAATCCAACAACACTACTCCTCTTAGTCACAATCAGGTACCTGACTACCCCAGCAAAGGTCACCTCCCAAACTCATTTTAGCAAAGAAATAACTCAGTACAACATTTACCAAGAAACAAAGGGGAGGGAAGAACTTAAGAGAAAATGATATCTGATAGCCAGAAGTTAATTGCCTATGAAACAGCCAAAGATGAAATGAAAGAAAAATCCCCATAATTAGAATAATTGATAGGTACACATTCAGCAAATGAATACCAAGAACAATATTCACCAGTGCAGTGGTCATGCATGGCTGCTTCATCAGCCTCACCTCCTTGAGCCAGTGGCTTACCTCCCAGAGAAGTAACTGTAAGTAAGCCTTTGGTCTCTTCCACACCCAACCATTGACATGCAGGGCATCCAAACCTCCAAAGGACAGGAACAGCAGGCAAGGATATCTATAAGCATGCTCCCTCTGTTGTGGACATCAGTCATGCTAGTTACCACCCATTTCATGACCCTTCTGTTGACCACCCACATTTCATTCAGCTTTAAAGACATGACAACAAGGTCTGAGATTTGAGGCATGTACCTGACTCTCTCTCCCCTCCAGTGGTGGTGGAATCTGATCAGCAAAACCAATCTTCCCTGGATCACCCATAAAGGCACTAACCTCATCCACGTTCTCAAAAGCGTTGATGACGTCATATGGCAAACAGGACAGAAGGTCAATCACAAACCACGTCTTCAGGTAGTTCATGCGGATAAGTTTGGGGTCAGAAATCACCTCCCCCGCTGGTCCAACAAAGGTGGTATGAAAATTCAGCACAATGTCCACCAAAAAGATGACATCCACGATGCTGTCCACAACCAGCCAGGCCACATTGTTCTGCCTGGTTTTAAAGGAGACATTGTAAGGGACCAAGATGGCTGTGTAGAAGGTCAAGATCAAGATGATCCAATCCCATGTGGTCTTAAAAACACAGTAATGTAAGATGATGTGAGGGGGAGTCTTTGGTGCCTCTTGCTTGTACTGGGGAAGGATGTCCGAGCCCAGCTGCAGAACCTGTACAGAAAAACATGGCCAAGAGAGCACTACATTAGAATTTAATTGCAAGCATCTAACCACTCAGCATCTGTCACTGACAAATGCTCACAGTACTCTGTATGTAGCTCCAACAGGATAACATAAATTATCATACTGAAACAATGACAAACTATTATTTGACTTACTATGTTGAGCCAAGCAGTGTACTAAATACTTCACATACATTTATTATCTCATACAATTTTTAATACAAACTTGTTTTTTAAAGCCAGTTATTATATGGGACAGGTGAGAAACTGAAGGCTCAGGAGAATTAAGTAACTTTATTCATCAGATATTTATTATTCTGCCAGGAACTGGTCTAGGCCCTGGATATACTGCAATGAAGGAAACAGCACAATGCCTACTTTCATGGAGCTCGATCTAGTAAGCAAATCAAGGGTCATTTCAAATCGTGCTAAGAGCTAAATGAAAGACTGAGGAGGGGAAGAACACAGAGAATTGACCAAATGTGATTTTTAAATAACCATCATGAAAAAGCTTTAATGAGCAATTATGAACAGGCTTGGGAAAAATGAAAAATAGTCTAAGCAAAGAAATAGAAGATAAAAAGAACCAAATGGAAATTTTAGAACCAAAAAATCCCATAAGAATCAATGTAAAAAAAAATCTAAGGGGTAAGCTCAACAGCAGAATGGATGGGGATGAAGGAAAGAATCAGTGATAATAAAGATAAAACATAATTGAAATTGTACAATAATTGTTTTATAATAGAAATTTTCTGCAACAAAGACAGACAGGCATATTACATAATGATAAAAGGGTCAATCCCCCAGGAGGACAGAGCAATCCTCATCCTAATGTGTATGTATCAAACAAAAAAGCTACAAAATATGTAAAGCAAAATTAAAAAAAAAAAAAACTGATAGACCTGAAAGGAGAAACATATCCATAACACATGTCTCTCAACAATTGACAGAACAACTAGATAGAAAACTAGCAAGGATATACACAACTCAACCATACCATACACTAACAGGATTTAATTGACATAGAATTCTCTCCTCAATATGAGCAGAATGCACATTCTTTGCAAGGGCATATGGAATAGTAATCAGGACAAACTATATTCTAATCTATAAAAACAATCCTCAACAAATTTAACAAAACTAAATCATACAGAATGTGTTTTCCAAATACAATGGAATCAAACCAGAAATCAGTCACAGAAAGATAACAGGAAAATATACACACAAAAAAATTAAATGTACTTCTTCATAATCCATGGGCCAAAGAAGAAAGGTCAAATTAAATTTAAATGAAAATGAACAATTCAACAAAAATCTGTGGCTACTGCAAAAGCAGCACTGAAGGGAAATATATAGGAATATAGGTGAATTTCCTAAACTTGACAAAGAGCAGCTGCAAAACCCCAACAGCTAATGTTATACTTAATAGTGAAAGACTGAATGTTTTCTTCTTAAGATAAGGAACAAGTTAAGATATCAGCTCTTACCACTCTGATTCAACATTATTCTGCCTTTGCAATAAAGAAAAAAAGTAAAAGGCATCCAGATCAGAAAGGAAGAAATAAAACTATCCCTATTTTCAAATGACATATTGGTCATATGAAATTATCTTCATAAAACATCTCTAAGAATCTAAATAAAAACTTCTAGGACTAATAGGTGAGTTCAGCAAGGGCAGACAATACAAGATAGACATACAAAAATTATTGGGTGTCTATATAATAAAAATGAACATCAAAAAGTTACATTATCATTTATAATTGCTAAAAAATACTTAGGTATAAATAAAACATGTAGAGGACTTGAATGCTGAAAACAAAATATTGATGAAAGAGATCGAAGAAATGTAGAAACATACTGTGTTCATAACTTGGAAGACTCAACATCCTAAAGAGTTCCATTTTCTCCAAACTGATATACAAATTTAGAACAATTTCTCTCAAAATTCTAGCAAGAGTCTTTGTAATATGCACAAGATTATTATAAAAAGCCAAAAGGAACTAGAATAGCTAAAACAATTTTGAATAAAAATTAAATGATTCAAACTAATCAAATTATATATATTAAACATTTACAAGGTTTTTGGTTTCTTTGTTGGGATTTTCTTTTATATATCAATTATGCTTCAATAAATCTGCTTAAAAATAAAAAAGGAAAAAGGAGGAATCAGAATAGCTGATTTTGAGATAATATATACCTATAGTAATTAAGACTCTGTGGAATTGGCAGAAAAATAGATAAATAGAACAGAATAGAGTCCAGAAATAGACCCACACAAATATGCCCTACTGATTTTTAACAGCGGTACAAAAGCAATTTGTGGAGGAAAGATAGCCTTTTTAACAAATGATTCTAGAGGATATGCAAATCCATAGACCAAAAGAGCAAACCTTGATCTAAGCCTCACACCATATATAAAGTTAACTCAAAATGGGATGTGGATTTTTTTTTTTTTTTGCACTACTGGGGATTGAATCCAGGGGCATTCTACCTCTGAGGTACACCCTCAGCCCTATTTTTTATTCTTTAATTTTGAAACAGGGTCTTACTAACTTGCAGAGGGCCTCACAAGCAGCTGAGGCTGGTCATAAACCTGTGATCCTCCTGTCTCAGCCTCCCAAGTACTAGGATTACAAGTGTATACCATCACTCCCAGCAGATGTGAATTTAAATGTAAAACTATAACACTTTTAGAAGAACATGTAAGAGAAAAATCTGCAGGATGTAGGGCTGGGCAAAATGTTCTTAAACTTGATGCCAAATGCACAATCCATAAAAGTAAAAACTGACAAATTGGACTACATCAAAATTCTAACTTTCCCACTGCAAAAAGACAAACTATGACTGGAAGTAAATATTTGCAAGCCACATATCTAACAAATAAATAGTATTTGGAATACATAATTTATAATATATAATCTCAAAACTCAACAATAAAAAATTCAATTAGAAAATGAATAAAAGGCATGAACAAACATTTCCCCTGAAAAAAAATGTACAAATGACAAAGAAGTATATGAAAAAGGTGTTAAACATCATTAGCAATTAGGAAGACACAAATTAGAACTACAACAAGATATTACTACACACCAATCAAAATAGCTAAAATAAATATAGTAGTGACAAGACCAAATGCTGAGGAGAAAGGGGATGAACTAAATCACTCATGTATTGCTAGTAGTAATGTAAAATGTCACGGCCATTCCAGAAGGTTATGTGGTTTATTACATTAAATATGTCATTACCATATGACCCAGAATTATACCCCTAGGCACTTATTCTAGAAAAATAAAAACTTACGATTACATAAAAACCTGTACATGAATATTTATAGCAGCTTTATTCATAATAGCCAAAAAACTGGAAACAACCCAAACATCCCTCAGTGGTTAAGCAAACTGCAACACACCTAACACCTGAGAACAGTATTCAACAATAAAAAGATATAAACTACCGATATATTCAACAATATGGAGGAAATCTCCAGAGATTGAAAAAACCAACCCCCCAAATTATTATTCCATTTACATAACATTCTTGAGATGATAAAATGATTGGAAGGGAACAAATAAGTAGTTGTCAGGAGTTAAGTAGGGGTGAGGGCAGAAAGGAAGCAGGTACATGGGATCAATTTCTATTGTTTCTTTCACCTCTGTGAATATTTAGTTATTGCAGAATAAGAAGTTTTACTTATTTATTTATTTATTTATTTATTTATTTTGTGATACAGGGGATTGAACTCAGGGGGATACTCTACCACCAAGCGACATCCCAAGCCCTTTTAAAATTATTATTATTTCTTTTGACATAAGGTCTTGCTAAGTTGCCCAGACTGGCCTTGAACTTGCATCTTTCCTTCCTCAGTCTCCTGAATACTTAAAGTTACAGGCATATGCCACCATGCATGGTTGAAGTTTAATTTTTTGAAAATCAAGTGAGATTTTGTCAATAATAATAGTAGTAGTAGTAGTAGTAGTAGTAGTAGTAGTAGTAGTAATGGGCTAGGAGTTGTAGCTCAGTGGTAGAATGCCCCTGGGTTCATTTCTCAGTTAACACACACACACACACACACACACACACACACACACACACACAATGAATACAGATGAATTGTTAATATTGTAAAAAAAAAGGGGGGGGGGTTTCTGTGCATGCAGCAAAGAAAAAGACAGAGGAAAAAGGGAGGTGGTCATTTTAGGGGTTTTATTGTATGTTTGTAAGATCTATCCAGGGCAATAAGACTATTCAGCAAGCACTCCCAAGAATCAACCAGCAAGCAACCACCTGCTAATTGCAAGCTGAAGCCACTTACGGCTTCATGGTTCTTGGTAGCAAACCCTCAGGAGGAAATGCCCTTTCAGAGAAAAATGGCTGTACCTGTGAACAGTTTGATATAATCCATAACTATTTCTAAATGGAGTTCCCATTCTGATTCTTTCCAGGATACTCTTAGGCCCTGCCCACGTGAGGCCTGAGTTGATAGAGTCTTCCTATCATTCAAAAATGGCAGGTTGAAGCCAGGCATGGTGGCACACACTTGTAATCCCAGTACTTGGGAGGCTGAGACAGGGAGAACATAGGTTCAAGGATAGCCTTAGCAAGTAGTGAGACTCTCATCAACCTGGCAATACTCTGTTTCAAAATAAAAATAAAATATGGCATAGCTCAGAGGTAGAATGCCTCAGGGTTCAATCTCCAGTACCAAAAAAAAAAAAAGAAAAGAAAAGAAAAAAATGACAGGTTGACCACCCTCTCTCCCTACACTGCCATTCCCACATGTTCTCAAAGACAAATTGACAAAAGTACTAAGCTAAAAGAAAGGCAGGGCTGATGGGAACTTGTATGCAGTTTCTCTTTTTCTATCTCTGAGATGTAGACTCTTTTCTTTAAACCAGAGAGTATCAACATTCCAGAAGAAGATTTGATCAGTGAAAATGACACATTATCTTTCCAAAGTCTTTATGTAACAGGCTATGAATGAGTCTCATAAGATCAAGATTTTAGAGTCTGATTAAACTCCTGTATATTTTACTCTGGTATGAACTCTTAGCAGTTATCATGACACTACAGAAAAAGGAGACAAGATTGAAATTCTGCAGAGTGGGGGCTTTTTTACACAAAATCAATATCCTTAAGAAAAATTCCCTGGCCAAAGAGTATTTTGCATGCAGTTAACTATATGTCTCCAATATATAGTTGCTAAATGATACATTATTCATATTGATCAGAAAGATTCCCAGGAGACTGATCATCTTCCTCCTCAGACCAGGAAGTTGGGTACCAGCCTCTCTGATAAACTCAATGATGGAACTTCAGGAGCAAAAGCATTCTCAGAGACCTTTGGTATATCACTGTCTAGAAAGGAATTCATGTCCTCCAAAGGGAGAGGGAGGGAATCTCTGGGTACAGAGTCAAAATAGATGGGAGACAGGCCTTGTCCAGCCATAGGGGTGTGCCCTGTTTAGATGTTCAGCAGTGTCTCAAGAGCTCTGCAGACATACTGGGCTGCACCTGATATAGAGACAGGGTGTTCATGGAGAAGGCCCTGGCCTAGTGATTCTGACAATCACAGCATAAGACTCTTCCCCACCTCTTTTCTTCCCTTATCAGTGCAATCATGTACTTCTAGTTTCTTCCTATGGTTAGTTATGTGCCATGGAAGCTTTCAGAGGCAGAGAGCTAGTAGCCCTCTGGATGCACTGCCTACGACTGGGCTTGTGTCTGTCCTATCCCCCAACCAGACTGGGAGTTCTCCAAAGGCAGATGCTACTTCTCTCCCTACGATACCCAGCACCAGGCTCTGCCCACAGGAAGCACTCATTACAGGCCTTTATTGAATGCTCATCTGGAACACAGATTCTGGAAAGAAAATAGGGTTTTTCCCTCGATGGAGAATAGGAAAATCAGACTGACTAATCTATCACATTTCTCTGGCACTTTTACTTCCAAAGTCCTCCATTGCATTTTTGAATCCTTATAATCACCCTGTGAGGGAGTTCTACAGATGGGAAGATAGAGGCTCAGTATAATAGAGGTGAAGTGACTCACCCTGAATCATGCAAGGGGTGAGTAAGCAGAGACGCTGGAAGTGGAAGCCAGGCTGCCAGCCCCAAGACTCCAAGCCTTTCCACGAATCCATCTGTACAGGCTACCTTTCATAGCACACTGACATACATTGTCACATCTCCTGCATTCTTGTGATATGGAAAGACTAGTGTTTTGCTCATTTTGCAGATTGGGAAAGTGACTTACCAGAAGGCAAATGATTTGTTCACAGCCATATTGCAGATTACAAACAGGACTTTAAGCTCAAAGCCAGTTTCCTAATTCAGTGCTTTTATTCCATCGTCTACCAACTCTTGATAAACTACTGCTCATCTATAAAATCCCTGAATGATAGCAACGTGCCATCCTGTCAGCTTATGATACCAGCTCCTAGTTGAAGGCATCGTCTCACACTGTAGAACTTCTCCAGGACTTTCCCATCAAAGTCCTGAGCCAGCCACACTGACCAGAGCCTGTCTCCTTTAAGAGTACCTACCCTAGACCTCAAACCCACCTAGCTAGGTTAAGAAAGAAGCAAGACCAAACCGTGTTTACCCTGAAATTCTTCTGAGTCAAATTAATTTCACCATGCAAAGTGATATTTGCTGAGATGGATGAGAGATCATAGTATCTTACGCTGAGCTCATAAGTCCTATTTTCTGCTATACCTCACATTTAGTTCATATTTTTGCTTATGAATCACTTAAAAAACTGATCCACAGCAAGACTCCTGCATCTTCCAATCATCACTTATCTACATCTTCAATCCTCAACCACCTAACTCATCCTGCTTCAATAGAGGAAGTGTCCTCTTCTGCAAAAGCCAATTCCTCCCGTATGTTCTGAGTCTTCTCCTTCTCCCACCTCCTCAAGTGCTTTACATCCAACCCCTACCTATGATTCCCTCTCTTTTCTTCCCTATCTATGATTCTCTCTCTTTGAACACAAGCTCATTTCACCAACATCTTTAGATATAAGTCAACGTCCCTTTCTTGCTACAGCTTCTTTTGCTGTCAAGCCATATTCTTTGAAAGAGAAGTCTAAACATAATGTCTCCACTTTCTCCTCTCAAATGACCTTCTTCTTAATCTGTCCACTGCCCCCACTCTCTAACAAAATAGTTTTTGTCAAGGTTACCAGCAATCTCAGCATTGTTAAATCCACTGGACTCTCCCACTCTAATCTAACTCTCCCTCTCCACAGTATTTTATAGATTTTTGCACTTCTTTCTTCTTAAAACTCTCTCCTTGCTTGACTTTCTTAATGCCACTCTCTTCAGTTCTGGTACAAGAAAGATGCGCAGCTCAGATTTTCCTTCAAGAAAACCTCCAGAAAAGAATACATCAGGGGATTCTGTTGCTTCTCTCACCAAATCAACACAACCCAGGATCCACTCACTGTTCTCCAGCACACTTCCACAACTCCATCCTATGCACTATCTTCTCAAAGTTTTAGGTATAAAATATATGACTGCTAACTATAGACACTATGGTATACAGTACACCTCTAGGACTTATTCTTGCTATAACTGAAACTTTATACCTTTTGACTAGTACTTCCCATTTCTCCCTCCCTGCAGTCCCTGGCGGTCACTTTTTTTTCTCTGGTTATATGAGTTTGACTGGTTTTTATCCCTCATATAAATGGAATCATGCAGTATTTGTCCTTATGTCTGGCTTACTTTACTTAGCATAATTATCTTTCAGGTTCATCTGTGTTATTGCAAATGGCAAAATTTGGCTCTGTTTTAATAATATTCTACTGTATGTATAAGTATACAAAAGGCATTTTCTTTATCCATTCATCCATTAACTTAGCAAAGCACTCGGCAACTTAATGACCCTGTTTCACAATAAAAATAAAGTAGAGCTATAGGTAGAATGGCCCTGGGTTCAATCTCTAGTACCCACTCCCTCCCCCCAAAAAAATCCTGAACTAGCTTCATCAATGTAGGCATTTCTCTCAAAAGTAGGTACGTAATGGATAAACTATACATACACCAGACAAGAAAGAAATGGATTTAAAAACATGAACTGCAGGTGTTTGGGTCATGTAAATAAATATGTGAGAGACAGGAAGTGGGAGGTTGGCCAAACATGTCAAAAAGCGAAGGGATGGCTGGGGAAACCTGTGTGAGGGGCTGCGAACACAGCATGTTGATCAGGACACAGCTCTTTCAGTCTCTACCTAACACAGTCTCAGCCCAGGAACCCTGACCTTGGTCCCATTGACGACCGACCTTGGGCAAGGCAAGGACTCCATGCCTCTGTTTCCTCACCTGAAAAACGAAGCTAATACCACCTCGCTCAGAGAGATACTCTGAAGATCAGAATACAGATATAGATTATTCATGCTACATATACTTTTGTGAATGATGAACAGTATTCAAAAATTAGCATATTATGCAAATAAGAAAAATAATTAGTTTGGGAGATTCTGGGTGAGAATCAAGAAGATTCTGGAAATCGGTTCATGAAGCCTGAAATCTTCCAGGTATATGTACTTCTACCTAAAGTGGGGTGTTCCAGAAAGTCCTTAGCTTTCTCAAGAATCAGGGGCCAAAACTAGCAGAACTAAAATGGACTAAAAGAAAATAGGAATGGATAAAAGAGTTTATTTGAAAAAAAAAAAAATAGTGGTGGGGACGGGGAGTAGCCTTACAGATTCTATGGGCCCTTATATCCTAATAAAAGCAGGTATTAATTAAATGCCTGATGGACACTTGGACACTAAAGAAATTACTAAAATAATAATGCAACAAGCGGGAAGAAATGCCTACATAGAAGGACTTTAATAGCAGAGGAAAGAGACAGCAAGATGATTTAGGTGGTCAAAAAAGACTTAGAAGTGAGGAGATTGTCAAACTGGCTTCTTCAGTCATTTAAAGACATAGGTAAAACACCCTGCACGAACACTCCACAGCCACCACCCACAGCCGCCTCAAATGCCCTCCCTGTGGGCAAACAGAAACCTTGCTAAACCCTTTACTCCAGACACACTGTCTTTGGCACCCGTATGGTTGTTTCTTTCCATTCTCCCTGTACAGCTTTCAAAAGCTCCCTGGTTTTTGTTTTGCTTTTTTCTTTTGTTGTTGTTATTGTTGTTGTTATTGGGGATTGAACATAGGGTGTTCCACCTCTGAACTACAACCCTAGCCCTTTTTTTAAAAACAGGGTCTCATCAAGTTGCTGAGGCTGGCCTTGAACCTCGATCCTCCTGCTTCAGCCTCCCAAGTACTGATATTATAGTCATTTGCCAATGTGCCTGGCTCTCCCTGATTTTAAAATGGCTTTGGTTTTTATGACTACAATATGAGGACATACTCAGTCTGCATATTGAAAGGAAAGGGGAGAGCTGGATGTTAACAGCCTGGGGCGTAGCTCTAGTCACAAAAAAAGGCTTGATTTGGGGCTTCGAACCTCCCGAGCTAAACAACTGCTTAACTCCTTCCATAAACACCCTTCTCCATAAAGCAGGCAGGTGCTATTTTTAGGATTTTTCCATGATGCACTTGCTCTTTAATGGAAGAAATAAAAGCAGTGGGAAGCAATTGAAAGTATTAACCCATATACTTTGCTACAGTTGAGTGCCAACCCATGTGACACCTTTGCAAATAAACTCCTGTATTGAAATACGATTGGGCCACAATCTTGGTTGCTTCGTATTTTATTGAAAAGTACTTCAGCTGGATTCTTTTAAGTTTTTGTTTTGAAATCTTCCACTGCTGTGGTGTGTGTGTGTGTGTGTGTGTGTGTATGTGTGTGTGTGTGTGTACTGGGGATTGAATCCAGGGGCCTTCTACCTCTGAGCTACACCCCCAGCCCCATTTTATTTTTTATTTTGAAACAAGGTCTCTCTAAGTTTCAGAGGCTGGCAGTGATCATCCTATCTCAGTCTTGCATTTTTTAAGTTTAAGATTATTAAAAACAAGAGGTACAATTGAGTCACAGAAATGCTGTCATCATAATAAAGTCAGTCGCAAATAATTTTCCACTCTTCATGGTCATGAGAGGCAACTAACACAAGAGGAGGAAAAGGTTCAAAGGTTCATGTAAGAGGAAAACGGTATTCACTGAGGACCTACTAAGTGTCAGGCTCCAAAATAGATGCTTACTTCCTATTCTGTGTGTGTGTGTGTGTGTGTGTGTGTGTGTGTGTGTGTGTGTGTATGTTACTAGGGATCGAACCCAGGGGCATTCTACCTCCAAACTATACCCCTAGCCCTATTTTTTATTTATTATTTGGAAACAGGGTCTCACTAAGTTGCTAAGAGCCTTGCTAAGTTGCTGAGGCTATCTGCAAACCTGGATCCTCCTGTCTCAGGCTCCCAAGTACTGGGATTACAGATGTGCGCCACCATGCCTGGCTCTTCTTCTTTTAATGAACATTTACCAAGCACTTACATGCTTGGTCAACATTGTGTTCAATGTAAAGATAAGTATAAACAAGATCTTTTTCATCTACCAGAGAAGGTAAAGATGAAACAAAGCACTCCTGGTGTCATGAACACTCCAAGAGGAAACCACACTAGGGAAGAAGAGCTTCTGAGAGGGACAACTAACTGGTCTGGGGTGGGCAGGGGCAATTGCACGGGCCTTGCAGAGGAAGTGTGAGATCCTCCTTGAGCCTTGAAGAATGAATACAGAGTAGCGCAGCCAGGAGACTAGGTAAGCAACAGCATCCAGGCTGAGCAAGAGCATGTTCCAAAGGCCCAGGGGCAAGAGAGAGTTTGACAAGTGTGAGCGCTGCCTGGCTGACCAGGGGCATGAGAAATGGCTTCCAGGTGAGCTGGGATGAGCTGGAGAGGTGAGTTCAGTCTTGTAGTGACCATGTAAAATTTAAATTTACCCAAAGATACTACCAGAAGACATTACAGGATTTTTAAGCAGGTAGTAATAGCTCAGACTTGTCGTTTAAAGCACACAACAAGTCCTCACAAGTGTTTAGGGTAGATAATATCCTTATTTCCTGGAGATGAGGAAAGGCTAGTAATACTAAATAATGTCTACAAAGTCACACGGCTGGAATGTTGCAGAGTTTGCAAGGAAGTTTGGGGTCAATCTGACTCCAAATCTTTTTCCACTGCATCATCCTGACTCTAAGGAGAGAAAGAAGAGAAAGAGAGAGTGGGTTTGTGGGGCAGAAGTTCCTGTTGCCAAAGTGACTTTCTCTGCAAAGCAAGTTTCATTTAGTGAGGAGTCATTTGAATGCTTCACTTTGCCCCCAGGTCTGAAGAGATAAAGGGAGTCAACATCCAACAAGGGAAAAAATAAATTAAAAAAGGAGCAGGAAGTCTCTATTTCAATTTCAAAGACTAGAAACAGGAGAGTTTGTTTCTAGAGAAAAGGGCAAGATTTGGGCTCATACAAATCCAGGCAGCCTCCACTTGTGATACTGGTTGGAACCAGAAAAATAAGGGCCCCGATATGGGCTCAGGCTGAACGTACCACCTCAGTGGCAGACAGGACACCTGCTCCCCACCAGCAACTGTGATTTGCAAGGCTGACTACATGTGTGTTCAATCAGGAAACTTCATTGCAACTCAGCTCTCTGTGTATCTGCTTAGCTGCCTACGGAGGTGACTGGCCCAGTCTATCCCACACTCTCATTCATGTCCTACTGATGAGTGGCTGAAAGTAGTACTCTCATGCCCATAAGGAAGGCATCTTTTATGTTCATCAGACCAAATCCTGTGCAGACTCTCTCCCTTTAAAAATATGTTAAAAGGTTAAAACTTCAGATTGACTAAAACAATTGATAGCACTGCTGATTGGTAATGGTGAGGGAAGAAAGAAACTGGCACTTGTCATGAGATGGGCAGTATAAACTGGCCCCACTTTGGTTTCTGAACTTTAGCAGTTTCTGCCCAGTTTTAAATGTTCATGCCATCTGGTCTTCTAATTCCATTTCTAATAGTCTATCATGTTCATATTAGCATTAGTGTTTAGAGAGATAACAGTCAATAGAATAGACTAAGTATGAGTAAACTGCCCATTCATACAAATACATTGAAATGCTGCTCAAAAATTAAAACACTTAAGAATATATATAATGATCAACATATAACAAGAATATAAAACCTTTTAAGTCAGTAGAAGCTGAAACCAAATAGCTTAGCTTTCAGAAGCGGGGATTAAGATAGGAAGAGCATAGGTTCAAGGCCAGCCTCAGCAACTTAGTGACACCCTGTTTCAAAACAAAAAATAAAAAGTGCTGGTAGTTTAGCTTGGAGGTAGAATATCCTGGTTTCAAACCCTGTATGGAAGGAAGGAAGGAAGGAAGGAAGGAAGGAAGGAAGGAAGGAAGGAAGGCAGGCAGGCAGGCTTGCTCTACACCATATCACAGAGCATGAAAAGGAAATACCATCTGTCTGGACCTTTAGGTGGAAAAAAATTATCTCTGAGAAATTGACACCCCAAATCTGTGCCATATATGGGTAGAGAACTAGAATTCATAATGTTCACATGGTTCAGAAGCCCCAAGGCTGGAAGCTTTGCAGAAAAGTGAAAGTTCATGGTATGTGGCATTGTTAAACTCAGTCACCACCTTAAAATGCCTTACCAACTGGAAACCAAATAGACTCCCAACAAAAAATCACAGTTGTAGATAACCTCAACTGTGAGGAAATTAAACACCAAGAAAGAGGATTTAAGGTATGACTAAATGTCTAAGGCAGTGAAAAAGGATGAGATGGTAGCAGACAAGACATTAGTTTGGAAGAATGGGAAAACCTGAAAAAGAACTAAATAGAATTTCTAGAAATAAAAAACATGAAAATTTAAGACAAAAATAAAAATAATTCAACAAACATATTAAAACAAGAGAAACAACAGTAAATCTAAAATTAAATATGATATAATTTAAGAGAAAAGGAAGAATAAAGATTAGTTAGACATGTAAAGTCTAAAGGAATTTTTTATCTTCAGACTGTCTTAAGGAACTACCCATGGACATATATCTACAAGAAGGAAACTGAACCCAAAGTAAGGTGTGGTCTACAAAAATCTATGATGAGCAAAGAAACTGACAAAATATATATTTATAAATCAAATTAGGTATTAAATATAGAAAAGAAAATAATAATGGCCAATGGGAAAGTTAAAAATAAAATGCTAGATGACAGTATAGATAGGAATACTTCAGAATTAAAATATTCTAAAGTTCTTATTTTGTTCTGGAAGTAATTAAAACGATTAATTTTAAGACAATATGCTTGTTAAAATATATAAATGTAAATCAATAGAACAAAAGTATAATGTATACCTTTTAACCAATAGGGAGAAATGGAACTGATTAGAAATCAAGGAAGAAAAGACAGAAGGTAAGAGGAAAAAAAGAAAGGGATGGTAAACAGGAAACAAAATTAGATAACAGAAAGAAGTTCAAACATATCAGTAACAATAAACATAAGCAGGTTAAACTCTTATCAAAGGGTAGATACTATCACATAGTAATTAGGAACATGGTATCAGAAGCCAGACTGAGTTTGAAAACTGATTCTTCCATTTACTAAATTCCAGATACCTAATCTCCCTGAGCCCCCATTTCATAATCTATACAATAACAATCTTATCTCATAGGGCTATTGGAAGAATTGGACAATATAATTCACATACGCTTAATATTATGTTTGCCTGATTTCAGTTATAAACAATTGCATGTTCTGCAAGAGTGGATATTGTTATTAATATTGAGGTTGTTCTTAACTAAAAGCAAGAGTCAAATATATTAGATTAAGAAATATATAGAAAGGTTATAAGAGATGAAAAATATACCAGAGAAATACTAACTCAGAGAAAACAGATATAATAGTAACCAAAATAATATTTAAGCAAAATATTTATACAGAAAAATATTACTAAACTATAAGGACAATCCACCAGGAAAATAACAAATCATCTAACAAAAAAACTGGCAAAGAATATGAACAAGAAATACACAGAGGGGGGAATCTGAAAGGCTAATTAATATGTTAGTTGAACCTCACCAGATATTAGGCTAATGTAGACCAATGAAATACTATCATCCACCAGATTGGGAAAACTTTAAAATTGCAATACTCAAGTGGTAAGAGGCACATGGAAAATGGATGGTCTACTCAAACATTGTTGATAAGAATGTAAACAATATGCTGTTTTACAACAGTTACAAGCAAAGAACCCAATTGGAAAGTGGGCAAAAAACATGAACAGGGATATATGTTTGGAAAATAAGATCATGAAAAGATATGATATTCAACACTTTTAGCCATTACTAAAATGAAAACTAAGGCCACAGTAAGATATCACTACATACTTTAATAGAATAGCAATGCCAAATGTTGGCAAGGATATGGAGAAACTGGATCTCACATACTTACTGGTAGGAATGTAAAATGATATGGCCAACTACAATTGAAAAAGGTTGATAGTTTTCTTACAAAGCTAAATCTACACTTATATGTGTGCATACACACACAAAACTCAGCAGTCACATTCATGGGCATTTATCCCAGAAAAAAATGAAAACATATGTTCACACAAGGACCTATATGTACATAATAGCTTTATTTGTTTAGCAGAAAAAAATTGGAAACAACTCATATTATCCTTTCATGAGTGGATGACTAAGCAAATTGGACTATATACAATGGAAAGAGAAACAAACCATTGCTATACACAATAAATTAGATGGATGCTAAGAGCATTAGACTACTGAAAAGCCAATTTCAAAAAATGCATTCTGTATCATTCCATTTATATAACATTTTCAAAATGACAGAATTGTAGAGACAGAGAATAAATTAACAGTTTCCAAGGATTATGGACAAGGATGAGAGTGTGACTACAAAGGGGTTGTATAAGGGAGTTCTGTGGTGGTGATGGAACAAATCTGTATTATTATTATCTTTTTTTTTTCTTGTGGTAGTAGAGCTCAAACCCAGGGCTTTATATTATATGCTAGGCAAGAATTCTACCACTGAGCTATATAACCAGCCCTTTTTATTTTATTTTGAGATATGGTATCACTAAGTTGCCCAGGTTAACCTCAAACTTGCAAACCTCCTGCCTCAACCTCACAAGTAGCTGAGATTACAGACTTGTACAACCATGCCCAGCTGAGGTCTATGTGGTGGTTATGACACAAATTTATACATGAAATAGAATTGCAGGATTGGGAGTATAGCTCAATGGTATGCATGAGGTCCCGAGTTCAATCCTGAGCAAGCAAGCAAGAAAGTTACATAGAACTACACCCATATACACAAATGATGCATGTAAAACTATGATGAAATCTGGATATGATATTTGGTTTAAGTAACAATATTCTACACATGTCAAATCCTGGTTGTGATATTGCACTACATCTAGTTATATAAGATATTACTATTATTCATGCATGGTGGTGCACACTGGTAATCCCAGTACTTGGGAGGCTGAGACAGGAGGATTGCAGGTTCCTGGCCAGCCTCATCAACTTAAGGAACTTGTACACAACTTAATGAGACCCTGTTTCCAAATAAAAAATAAAATAGGACTAGGAGTATATCTCGGAGGAAGAATACCCCTGGATTCAATCCCCAGTACCATAAATAAATACAGAGATAGATGATATACGATAGACAGATAGATAGTGCTGGCGATGTAGCTTAGAGGCAGAATGCACCCTACGTTCAATCTTCAGTCCCCCCTCCTCAAAACAAACACACAAAGATTTTGTCATTGAGACAAGCTGGGTGGGAGGTACAGGACACTCCTAATTTTGCAATTTCCTGTGAATATATAATTTAGAATGATAAAAATTTTTAAAAATAAATGTGTGAAAAAATTGTAAAATATTATAGCATGATATCATTAGTTCAAATATACAAGAATATCACACACCAACCATATTAATATATTTTATAAGTACATATATTATATAAGTATAAAGTAGCATTAGGAAGGAGATGTGCAATTTCCAGGTAATGATTGCTTCTGGGACAAAGCTCTAAACTCGAGATGATTTATTTTAAAAAGAATTTGAAGTAAGAAATTGCCAACATTTACAGTTTCTAGATAATATTTTTAAATGAATATTTGTTAAATTGTTCTCTACACTCTAAATATTTGAATGAATTCTAAATTGAAACCAAAAATATACATACAAGGAAGTTCACTAAAATATTCTCCATAATGACCAAAGATGGGTAACAATCTAGAGTCCCATCAATGGGGGATAGCAAAATAGTTGTGCAATAAAATACCATGCAATCATTAAAAAGAATGAAAGAAAAATACACTCTTGGGAAAACATATATGATACACTGGTAAGTGGGGGGAAAGAAGCAAATTAGAAAATAATATAGTATGACCACATTTTCATTTAAAAACATATTAACATATACATATACAATTACATCAAATTGGAAAGGGTCTGCATAGTCAATAAAATGACCAACCACGTTAAGAGACAACCAGTGGAATGGGAGAACATATTTGCAAGCCATACATCTTATGAAGGATTAATATCCAAAATATCTAAGTAACTCAAACAACTCACTAGTAAGAAAAAATCCAATTAAAAAATTGGCAAAAGATCTGAATTCTTAAAAGAAAAGATACAAATTTCTCAAAGAAGACTGAAAGATGACCAAAAGTGTATGAAAAAAATGCTTAAAATCCTAATGATTAGAGAAATGTAAACTAAAACCACAATGAGATAGTCCATCACATCTATTAGAATGACTATTACCCAAAAGATGAAAAATAACAAGTGTTGGAGGATATATAAAGAGAACCCTGCACGCCACTGTGGGGAATGTAGATTAGCATACCCATTATGGAAAACAGTATGGAGATTCCTCAAAAAAATTAGAAATAGAATTACCATACGATCCAGAACTTCCACTCCTGGGTATATATCCAAAGGAAATGAAACCAATATGTCAAAGAGGTATCTGCCTTCCTGGGTTCATTGCAGCATTATTCATACTAACCAAGATATGAAATCACCAAGATATGAATGTATGAATAAAGAACATGTGGGATATATACAGAGAGATTAAATTAGGTCTTAAAAAAGAAGGAAATTCTGTCATTTTAGCAACACAGATGAACCTGAAGAACATCATGTTAAGTGAAATAAGCCAGGCACAGGAAAACAGATACTGCATGATCTTACTTATATATAGAATTGAAAAAATAAGTTTGAACTCATAGAAATAGAAAGAAGAATGGTGGTTATCAGGGGCTGGTTATGGAGCTGGGGAGGTTGGGGAGTTGTTGGTCAAAGGACACAAAATTTCAGTTAGAGGAATAAGTTGGAGAGATCTATAATACAACATAGTAACTATAAGTAATAACATTTTGTATTCTTGAAAACTGCTAGGAGAGTAGATTGTAAGTGTTCTCACCACACACAAAAAATGATAAGTATATGTTAATTTGATTAATTTAGCCAGTATGTATCCATATTTTGAAACAGGCTGTAACCAATAAACATATAATTTTATTCATCAATTTAAAATAAAAATAAAAATGTGAAAAATACAAATTCTTGTAATAAAATATATACCTTGTTTAAAATACAATTACTTCTGAGAAGCAACAGGCATTTCAC